>ML785031.1:1456620-1472586 GCA_009831015.1 Picea engelmannii | reverse complement strand
ATAAACATCATTATACATTCATTTGATACAAGTCGAATTTCAGAGAGAAGAAGAAGTAAAATAAGGTCGGATTTCAAGGGAGGATGAAGTCTTTTGGTGATGTGTTCTAAGGTATGTTATTTTCAGGTCATCTTACCATTTTTGCCATAAAATTTTTTTATAAAATGAATCATATGGTGAAATCGCTATGGTAGTGAGAAGACATATCAAGGTACCTCTGGTAAAAACTTCAGCTCTTGATTCGCTATAATTATGGAGATATACTCTGTGGAATATAGGGTTTGTGACCAGTCCTGAAACTAGTCAAAAAATAGGTGTTCCGGGTAAAACAGTCATAACTTTTTCATATAAAATTCAAATGCAGTGGGACCACTTCCATTGGAAATAGTACGTACTGTAGTTTCTTGTGTGCGAGTTTCAGAATCAGATGTTAAATATTGAGCGCAAGGCATGTTGTACAAGTCAGATCTTCTGAACAGACCAGAATTGAATAAAGTTTCATTATCTCTCATATATTCTTGGGTGGAAGGAAGGGGCAAGGATAGAGAGTTCAGATCTCTATTTATATTGGAGGATTGTATCTTCCTCTTGGAGGTTTATCCCTCCCTTTACATTTTGGAAGCTGTAGCTACCTTTGGAAGTCATTACTTCCCTTGAACAAAAACTATTGATTATTTCTCATATATTGTGCATGGTGTATTGTGGTGTATTGGTGTAACTCTTATACTATTGTTCATTTCTCAACGGATATAATTGAATGGTTTAAGTATAAGTTGAAAAATGTTTTAAATTGTACTTGATACTGATTCACCCCCCTCTCAGTATCAACAGATATAACATAAAATGTGAGCCATGCATATATTTAAAACATAAATTTGACCCCGTATAATAGCTTGTAAAAGTGTCCAAGAACAAGAATCACATATATGTGTCCCTTTTTTCATTCATAAAAAAGAAATATGCATACAACCTTAGAGAACATGATGCAAATCAAGAAAGCCTTTAGAGGTCAATACAAAGGGAAGGTTCATGTATGAAAAAATATATTAGATAAAATTATATTCAGCATATAAATGCATGGAGCCAGTAACCTATGGATAAGAATAATGCTATGCATGCATAAATATGCTCATCCATACACCATGCATGACATACGTGTTATGGTAAAGATATATAAAATCCAAAAACAAAATTAAATAACCAAAGCTATTATTTGTTGCATAGGACCAATAAAATTGTCAAATATCAATATCTACTATTAATCAAAACCTATGTTAAACCTAAATATGTAAAAGATAAATTATGAATGACAAACCCTCAAACTTGAGAATAAACCCCTGACTTCAAAAATGCCAAAATGTTTACACTATAAATCATGAAAAAATATAGACAGAAAACCTTAAGGTAATGTAGCACTATTAATTACTTTTTATGGAAGGAATCACTCCACAATCCGCACCATAAACCCAAAAAAATATAGAGAGGAACCCTTAAGGTAGGGTAACACTATCAATTACTCCTCATGGAAGGAGTCACTCCATAATCCATTATTTCTACAATACAATAGATATAACAACTCTCTATTACAATGACGTTCATGTGTATTCACATTTTATCATGTGTATTCACTACTCATTATTATATTATTTCCTCTAACTATATAGTGGGCCTATTTAATACCCATCAACTACCAAGTAGGCCTATTCCATGATTATGACCATGTGTACATTCATTATTCCCTTGGTTACCTCCTTAGGTACATTACATCCCATCCCCATTCACAATGTTTCATCGTCAAAACATGAAATGAATGTTGGATTACTAAGAGGGGGGGTGAATCGGTAATAGAGCAATTTAATCATTTTAACCATATAATCAAAGTGTTATATCAATGAAACATTATCATCCAATACCTACAAGGTAAATAAGAAATGAACACATGAACAAACATACACATACACAATACACTAGTGTTTTACATGGAAACCCAAATCGAGAGAAAACCAAATAATTTTTTTTTTTATATGTCTTAAAGAATTACATTCATTGGAAGCACCAACTTCCTTTGTTTTCCACCTGCAACTTGAAGGAGGCTCCAACCCCCTAGTTTCTCAGGCTACAACCTGAGGGAAACTCCAACTCCCCAATTCTCTAGCTACAACTAGAAAGAGTCTACAACCCCCTATGTTCTCAGGCTACAAACTGAAGGTGGCTACAACCACCTGTCCTTGCCCTGTCCTACCACCTTGAAGTTGAAGTAGACTGATCGAACCACTGTCAACCTGTCACTGTGAGATATATCGATGTAAACCTATACCAATAAATATGAACTATTCATCAACCATGCATCAACCTGTACCTCAACCTATAATCAATCTGTACCATAAACAAGTGCATCAGCCATGCACCAACCGGTACCAAATAACCTACAATCAATTTGTACCATAAACAGGTGCATCCAACCATGTACCAAATATGCACCAATCATGTTTCAACTACTCATCAACTATGATTCATCAATATGTACCAACATCATCAACTATACACCTCATGTATGTGCCAACTCATCAAATACTTGTCTCAACCATGTAATCAACATGTAACTCAACCAAAATCCCTCATCAATTTCATAATCCAACTCTAATTTGTAGCTCTGTAATAGACCTGGTGTATATGATCACATTCCTACAAACCTTCCTTAATTTCAACAACAAGAGACTAGCATTTTCATAAAACATTTATTTAGTCTCACATGCTTAGTTTTGGATTAGTCAACAACCCTAACTTGAAGTAATCATAACTTTGTACTTGTAATGTACAAAGATATGAAACTGATACACAATGTTCTTCAGTGTGTTTTATACAATTCCTCCAGGTGTCACTACTTGGAACCTCTTAGAAAAGGATTTATAGCAAAAATGACACACCTTGTTGAATTCTGGCTTATTCTAGAGAGTTACATTGTAGAGCATGCCCCGCATGGAATATTTGTGGAATTGATCTGAAATTGTTACACAACATAATATATACTATACCCTAACCAACACATTTTGTTTCATGGAATTTGGATATGTTATGAAGAAGTTATGACATTTTTACCCGAAATACCTGTTTTTGACTAGTTTTAGGACTAGCCACAAACCCTATATCCCACGCAGTGTAACTCCAAAAATACAATGACCCACAAGATGAATTATTTACCAAAAATAATTGGACATGTTTTCTCAATGGAATATAAATTTCATGGTCTAAGTCATTATAGAAAAAATGTTATAGTGAAAATGGTGAGATGACCTGTAAATAACATACCTTAAAAAGCATCATCAAAAGAATTTATCTTTCCTTGCATTTTGGCCTTATTTTCTTCACCTTCCCTAAAAATTTCAGCTTAGATATCCTTGGTTACCTCAGACACCTATATATATTCAATATTTTCAAGTGTGATTAAAATGAGAGAGCCTTACCTCTTATTTATACTCTCCAAGTAGCTTCCTTAAAAACATCTTCTAGGTCACTTGGCCCCACTTACCTTATTTTAGGGTTAACCCACTTCTAATTTCTCCATTAAATTTATTATTGAAATAATTTATTTTGTATTCAATGTGAATTATAATACACTCATAAATTCACTTTATTATTTACCTTTTAAAATCTCTTAAACCACTTTGACTACTTTGACCTTTGGGGGCTTCTAGATGACATATGAGGGTCCTCCAACTTCGTAAGGCCATAACTCTCAAACTGTCAGGAGTTATGTGACATTCCACATACCAACAGAAATGGAATGACATGTAATATCCATATAGAATAGTATTATCTGAAAATATATTATAACTCATACCGTTATCCATCAAACAAACTTGGGTCCATTACCCAAACCTAGGGTCTCCAACTTCTCATGGCCATAACTCTCTAACCGTGAGGAGTTATGTGATGTTTCACATAACACCAGAAATGGAATGACAAGAAATATCCATATAGGATATTTTACCTGACAAATTCATTGCGCTTCATCTCATTATTCAGCATGGTTTCTCTTACTCCAAAAAGCCTCTTCCCATGAGGGTTTTCACCATAAGGGGGCCACTTTGGAGTTCATCCATATTTACTTATTATCAACCATGGAAAGACAATAATGAGTCATATTTACATCAAAAAATATTGGGTCCATTACCCAAACCTTTGTGTTGTGGGGCTTTCTTCAAGGGTTGACATCAATGATAACCAACCTTAATCAACAATATCCCCCTTTGGGATTGATGGCAACACTCTGATGCAATACTGAAATCATATCACTCATGATCCCCCTAGATCCATCTCTATGTCCTATATATATGATAAATTTTCCTCTGTCCTCTCCATATGATAAATCTGCTCCCCCTGAAACCATGCCTCTTTCCTCTGCATATGATAAATCTCTCGCATTTTGTCATCAATGGAAAATGTATCTTTCCATCCGAGGCTTCTCCCCCTGACTGAACTGTCCACTTATGGTGCTTCCTCATGGACATATAAGACATATAAGATAAGAATTCAAAAAGCATTCATTTTGGAGTATAAATAACTCCAACTCTTTGGTGAAGATATTCAAAGGCTTCCTGTGGAAGAGGTTTTGTAAAGATGTCTGCCACTAGTTCTTTTGTGCCCACATACTCAACTCTGATGTTCTTTTCTACAACCTGTTCCCATAGAAAGTGATACTTGATTGGAATGTGTTTCATCTTGGAGTGCATCACCGAGTTTTTTGAGATACTGATGACACTTGTATTATCACAATATATTGGAATGGACTCATAATACTCAACCTGTATATCTGTCAAATTTTGTTTCATACAAAGAACCTCTGTACAACATGTTCTTGCTGTAATATACTCTGCCTCGGCTGTAGATAGAGATATTGATGACTGTTTCTTACTTAGCCATGATACCAAACACTCAACTAAGTAGAAGGTTGTTCCATTGGTGCTTCGCCAGTCATCAATACAACCTTCCCAATTTGCATCTGTGTAGGCAATAAGTGATATATCTCTTCCTTTTTGAGACCATAATAAAAAATATTTTGTTTCTTTGAGATATCTGAAAATCCTCTTTACTGCTAATACATATGATTCCTTTGGTGTTGCTTGAAATCGTGCCACCTGTCCAATTGCTTGAATTACATCTGGTCTGGATGTTGTCACATATAGTAGGCTACCAATCATTGACCTATATTGCCTATGATCTGTAGACTTCGTATAATCATATTTTCTCAACTTACAACTGGCTTGCGTGGGAGTGATAACTAGTTTACAATATTCCATTCCAAACCTACTTAGCATTTCTCTGATATACTTGGTTTGAGAAATAAAAATTCCTTGGTTTCTTTGACGCATCTGAAATCCCAGAAAGAAGGATAGTTCTCCAAGTAAGGACATTTCAAATTCATTATGCATGTCTTTTGCAAATTTTTGGCTTGACCTGTCATCATCACTACCAAAAATAATATCATCAACATAAACTTTAGTTAATAAAATATTACCTTGACTTACCTTGATGTAGAGGTTGTTGTTTGCACTTCCTTTTCTGAACCCTGCCTGTTGTAGATACTTATCCAGTTTGGAGTACCATGCTCTAGGAACCTGTTTTAGACCATACAAGGCCTTGCTTAATTTACATACATAGTTTGTGTTCTATGGAAACTGAAATCCTTCTGGTTGTTCAATGTAGACTTCTTCTTCAAGTTCCCCATCAAGAAAAACTGATTTTACATCCATCTAATATACTTTAACATTTTTGGAGCATGCATAAGATAAAAGTAAACAGATTTATTCCATTCTGGCAACTGGGGAAAATGTCTCTTCAAAGTTGATTCCTTCAATCTGTGCATATCCTTTAAAAGTGCTTATACAAACCTTGAAAATGACTAAAAATTAACAGAGAAAAGAAATAGATTTTCAAATAAATATTAAGCCAAGTTTCTCATTAATATCCAATGGTTTTAAATGAGGGAGGAATCTTCCTTTTATAGCTGAAGAGCCTCCTCAAATACAATACAACACAATGTTTTAGCTCAATACTATGAGGTCAAAACCATTAACCTACTCCATGGGAAAATACAACAAATCATCTAACAAATCCCGCAAAACCCTCCAAGAGCCAAATGACCCTAAAGCATGGTCCAAATATAATAATAAATGCCACAAGTGTGGGCTAGAGGGAAAGAATAAATTAGGTGCACTCCTCAATAAAGGTGAAATTTCCCCATGAGAGGGTGAATGATTGAGTCAACATTGTCTAAATACTCGCAAAGATCCTCCAACCAACTCCCTCAAATGATGGAAAGGTCCAAGTCTAGAATAATGAAATCAAGAAGATGGAATTACCTCTCACATGTGTGAGCCATCCAAGTAAAAAAACCAAGATAAATGGCATGTCTGGACTCCTCTAGGTGGGTGATTCTCAAGTAGATAAAAATGAAGCATGTGACATCATCACAAGGTCCAAATAACAAGCTATAACCACATCTGTAATTTGTAACCAACTCCTTCGAGGCATCAATAACTCCCATGTGTTGTCCAAGGAGAGATAAATAATACATAAGTGTAAATGAAACATCCAATTGAGAAGGGAGAATGAATTTGAGTGGTCCATGTGGCATGTGTGGCGACATCACATCCCTCTCATGGATCGATACACTGTCATGGATCCCAATGCGGTTACATGAATCCCAAGGAAAATTGTATGGATCCCAATGTATGTAGATATGATCATATATGATTACATGGATCCAAATGTAGCATCATGGATCCCAATGCAATGTCATGGATCTTGAGGCATAATACATGTATCCCAATGCACAATACCCACTTGAAGTGTTGGGTCTAGCCTCTTAGCAAGCCCTTAATTGGTAGCACCTGGTGACATCTATTAGCAAAACAGAAAAAAGAGGGTTGTTTTAATATTTTCATAAGTCTTACCGAGGTGAACAATATTGACCCTTATACATTCATCAAGTCCTAAGACAACACATATTTCCTAAGCACCTAGGTGAAAAAAATGATGAACGAGTTCATGTGATCACCCTCAACATCTTAGACATGCACAAGTATTATCAATCATTTATTTATTCATCCACCTTTATTTAGCTAGGATTTTTACATATAATATCCTTTTAGAGTTAACTTAACATTGTGTTACCATCCTTAACATTAGCGAAAGCTGGATCCCGCTCATTCGGAAAAGATCACATCTTTAACCTTACCCTCAGGACTCTAATACTTACACCTTGTTTCACCTTAACTTAACCTATTACCTTATGATTTACATTAATTACTTTTTAAGCTAACCAACCTAATACTAATTAAAAGTTATACGTTTTGTTTCCAACTTAAATTAACCTAAAATTGAACTTCCTCTAACCTAGGGTTTCACTTAGCCGACTCCTAATAAAACAGTAATAATATTTTTGCTACCCCATCAACCTTAATCTAACCTATCAATAACTTAATATTAATATTTTTAGCCTATATTTAACATAGAAATTTAATATTAAAAACATTAACCTAAATTTAGCCCCCCATTTTTTAACCCTAAATTGCTAGTGTGCCACCTCGTTAAATCAACCTTAATTTAACCTATATTTAGCATTAAATTAATATTAACACCATGTGACTGACCCTAAATTTAGCCCTCATTTATCATAAAATTTAATATTAATAACTTAACCTATTTTTAGCCTATTTTTAACCCTAGATTGCTAGTAACGCTTAGTTAATTTAATATTAACAATATTAACATCCTCAAACCTAGGACTTCACTCAAGCCGACCACTATTTTAACAATAATAACATTAATACTACCAAACTAAATTAACCTTAATTTAACCTTTATTAACACAAAATTAATATTAAATTAATTTTAATAATAGGGTAAACCCTAAAATTTAGCCTATCCTTAACGTATAATTTAATTAAACACCGTCGGGTTATTATTTTAATTCATTAATTAAATACCTAATTTGAGAAACCTCCCCAAACCTAGGGTTCATTTTTCACTATTTAATAAAGGCTCCTCTCTTATTTTTCCTCAGGCTTTTTTGTCCTGAAGATGGATCCTGTTGTGGATCCGAAACGTTGACGACAAGCTATCATTAGCACTGTGGTTCTTCCGGAAATTTCTAAACAAATATCTCACCACAGAAACCTAAATGAGCATCCTTAACATTATTTCTCACTACCCCTTTAAGAATTGTTTTTTTTTTAATGTTTGTTTTATCGAACAAGTTCCTTTTATTTAGATATTCATAGACAAACTAGAGACTAGGGGAAGTGATACTTGATTGGAATGTGCTTTGTCTTGGACTGCATCACCGAGTTTTTTGAGATATTGATGGCACTTGTATTATCACAATATATTGGAATGGGCTCATAATACTCAACCTGTATATCTGTCAAATTTTGTTTCATCGAAAGAACCTGTGTACAACATGTTGATGCTACAATATACTTTGCCTCGGCTGTAGATAGAGATATTGATGATTGTTTCTTACTTAGCCATGATACCAAACACTCACCTAAGTAGAACTCTGTTCCACTGGTGCTTCGTCAGTCATCAATACAACCTTCCCAATTTGCATCTGTGTAGGCAATAAGTGATATATCTCTTCCTTTTTGATACCATAATCCAAAATATTTTGTTTCTTTGAGATATCTAAAAATCCTCTTTACTGCAAATACATATGATTCCTTTGGTGCTGCTTGAAATCATGCCACCTATCCAACTACTTGAATTACATCTGGTCTGGATGTTGTCACATATAGTAGGCTACCAATCATTGACCTATATTGCCTATGATATGTAGACTTCGTATCATCATATTTTCTTAACTTACAACTGGCTTGCATGGGAGTGATAAATAGTTTGCAATCTTCCATTCCAAACCTACTTAGCATTTCTCTGATATACTTGGTTTGAGAAATAAAAATTCCTTGGTTGCTTTGACGTATCTGATGTCCCAGAAAGAAGGATAGTTCTCCAAGTAATGACATTTCAAATTCATTCTGCATGTCTTTTGCAAATGTTTGGCTTGACCTGTCATCATCACTACCAAAAATAATATCATCAACATAAACTTCAGTTAATATAATATTACCTTGACTTACCTTGATATAGAGGTTGTTGTCTGCACTTCCTTTTCTGAACCCTGCCTATTGCAGATACTTATCCAATTTGGAGTACCATGCTCTAGGAACCTGTTTTTGGACCATACAAGGCCTTTCTTAATTTACATACATAGTTTGTGTTCTCTAGCAACTAAAATCCTTCTGGTTGTTCAATGTAGACTTCTTCTTCAAGTTCCCCATTCAGAAAATCTGATTTTACATCTGTCTAATATACTTTAACATTTTTGGAGCATGCATAAGATAAAAGTAAATAGATTTCTTCCATTCTGGCAACTAGGGCAAATGTCTCTTCAAAGTTGATTCCTTCAATCTGTGCACATCCTTTACATATCAATCTAGATTTTTTCCTTGTAACATGTTCATCTTCATTCAATTTATTCCTAAAAACCCATTTTTTGTCGATCACATTCTTATTCTTTGGTCTTGGAACCAATTCCCAAGTGTCATTTTTCTCTATTTGATCTAAGTCTCCATCCATGGCCTTATGCCAAAATTCATCCTTGTTGGCTTCTTCAAAACATTTTGGTTCAATTGTAGATAAGAGTGCTAGGTGTGTTTGTTCTGGTGAACGAATTTTTCTTCTAGTCTCAACTCCTGCATATTTGTTTCCAATAATTTGATCTGAAGGATGATTATTCTATACTTGTTTGCTAGGTGTCTTTGGAGATAATTTTTGAACTTGCTCTTCTACTTCTGTCGGATTCTCTTCATATTCCTCTTCCTCTTCTACTTTTTTTTCATCTTCTTCTTCGAAAAGTTGTTCCATTGATTTGTTTTCTTCTTCCTTTGATTTTGGTCTGCCTGTTTCATCAATTTTTATGTTGATGCTTTCTACAATTTTGTTCAATATTAGATTGTAACACTTGCATGCTTTCCTTGTACTTGATTAACCAACAAGTATTCCTTTGTCCACACAAGAGTCAAACTTTCCCATATTTCCATCTTCTCTTTTGATGTAGCATTTGCTTCCAAAAACTCTGAAGTGCTTCACATTTGTTGGTATTCCTTTCCATAGCTTGTAGGCAGTTTTATCAGTGTTTTTTCTGAGCATTACTCTGTTTTGAATGTGAACTGCTATATGCACTTCCTATGTCCAAAATATACTTGTCAATTTGGAATCCATTAGCATTGTTCGAGCCATTTCTTGTATTGTCCTGTTCTTTCTTTCAACAACTCCATTCTGTTGACATGTCCTAGCAACGGAGAATTTCATTTTTATTTCATGACTGCTACAGTAGTCCATAAATTTCTTTGAAGTGAACTCTCCTCCATTATCAGATCTCAAACATTTGATTCTTGAATCCATCTCATTTTCAACCATTTCCTTATAGATCTTGAAGTTTTCAAAAGATTTTGACTTGTTCTTGAGAAAGCAAACTGCAGTCATTCTTGTATAATCATCAACTAATAATATAAAGCATTTTTCACCTTTTAATCCCTTTGTTGTAGTTGGTCCAACTAGATCAGTGTGCACAATTTCCAGTGGTCTTGTTGTTGAATATTCCTTTTATTTGAACTTGGTCTTTGTTTCCTTTCCTTGTTGACAATGCTTGCATAAAGTGTTGGTTGGTTTTGTGATCTATGGCATTTGTCTGACTGCTTCTCTTTTGTTGACTTTGACAAGGTTATCAAAATGCATGTGACCCATTATTATATGCCATAGCCAACTTTCATATTCCTTTCCTAGAAAACACTTTTCATTTCCAATTTCACTTAACACATAGATGTTGTTTGAATTTCTTGCAGCTATACCAACCAATTTCCCTGAACCTTCTTTTCTTATGTCACACTTTTCTGAATTGAAAGTAAGTTTATGACTTTAGTCACACATTTGACTCACACTTAGAAGATTATGATTTATATCTTCTACCAGTAGAACATTTTCTTCCTTTTCATTTTGTATCCTAATTCAGACTATGCCTTCTGCAATGATTTTGGATGAATTCTCATTTCCGAAGGAGACTGGTCCATTTTTTTTCTTTTCATAATGTAAAAAAATTGTCTTTATCACCTGTCATGTGTTTTGAACATCCATTGTCAACATACCAACCGTGTTTCCTCTTCTTAGCTTGTAGAGAGACTATGCATTTTTCATTGTTATACTGATCTTGCTTTCTTATCCATGCCATTTTTTGAGGTTCTTGTCATTGACTATTGTTATTCTATTGAGGTTCTTTAAGAGGGATTGTCATTGTGAAATCCTTGGCCATGTGTCCAAATTGTTTACATTTGTAACATTCCACTTCAATGCTCAAAGATTCAAACCTATTGTAACTTCTTCTTTGTGTGTCACTAGGTCTCCTTCAATAATCCCTTCGTGTATAACTCTCAAAGTTGTTATTGTTCCCATTGTTAGCTCTGCAATTCACAACTTTATGTCCAAAATTATTACATGCATATCATAAACCAAAAATATAGTTTGATACTTGGGAGTTGAAGATCTTCTGAAAGGAGGTTCTCTTATGAATCTTTCTTCTTCTTGGGGCATATCTGTCTATTGTTTATTCTGAAATCTGAATCTTCTTGGTGGAAGAGTGTCCCTGTAATCTTCCTTGTCTATCTCCCTATCCTCTTTGATTGTTTCTACATAGATATTTGGATTTTTTTCTTTCTCTATTGTTTTGGAGCTTGATCCCTTTTCTGTCTGATTGTATCCAAGTACGGACTTATCAAGATGAGATTTTTGACTATTGATAATGTAATCCAGAAGTTTTGAGCTATTCTACATATTTTTCTTTTGAATATCATTTCTTAGTGTGACAACCTCTGCTTCCAAGGTTCCAATGATCTTGTCTGTTTCTTCTAGTTGTTCTTTGAGTTATTCTTCAATTCTTTTATCTTCTTCTATTTGAACCTTCAATTTTGTGATTATTTGTTATAGTTCTCGAGTGTCCTTTTTCTTGTCTAGTTCTTCTTGTAGTTTCTTATTTTTCTTCCTTTCTCTTCTGATAACTTCTATGACACACATTAATTCTTCTCGATAGTCAACTTTTTCCTCTTCAATTTCTTCTTTGACTTCTTCACATTATTCTTGGGCTTCTTCATATTCTTCTTCAGATTCTTCTTTGTCAGAGTCTTTTACTTCCATGAATAGAACTCTTCATATCTCATTGTCACTGACTTCATCTTCATCTAATGATGAGATGTCTTCTTTGGTGTATAAGATTTTCTTGAAAACTTTATTTCTAGTTCTTTTACCTTTATATGTGTTTTTTCCTTTTGAGTAACCTTCATCATTTCTCTTTTTCTTATGAGGACATTTGTTATAAAAATGACCAATACCATCAAAATTAAAACAAATTAAAGGGAGCTTACCTCTATACCTATAGTTGGTTCCCTTGTTCAGTCTTTTGACAAAGTTGGCCACTTATTCATCATCTTTTGTGGCATCACTGCTGCTGCTATATTCTTCTTGTTCCTTTTTCTTTTTCATTGATCATTTGGATGCCTTGAAAGCTTCTTCTTTTACATCTGGATTTTCCTTCTCAGTTCTCATTTCATATGCTCTAAAGATTCCATGTAGTTTGTCCATGCTTATTGATTCCAGATCCGATCTTTCTTCTAGTGATGATATCTTAGGATTGAATATCATAGGAAGAGATCTTAGTATCTTTTGAACAATTACACAGTCTTCAATTTCTTCTCCCAATCTATGATTGCATTCATTGTTTCATCGACTCGTAAGAGGTAGGCTGTGATATCTTCATCTTCCTTCATTTTTAGTTTTTCGAAATGACCTCTGTAAGTATGAAGCTTTGCTTCTTTGACTTTTGTATCTCCTTCATAAATATTTTGAAGCTTGTCCCAAATATCTTTAGTGGATTTATAGTTTGAAAATTTGGTGAATACCGTATCACTGGGACCATTCAAAACTGCATTTGTGGATTTGTAATTATTATCACCGAGTTTTACTGCTTTGTCATTTATTGGTGGAACTACTGGTGTTGTGTATCCATCTACAATTGATTTTCAAACATGAAATCCCTATGCCTGTATATATGTTCTCATCCTTGTGCTCCAAAAAGAATACTTATGTCCATCAAAATATGGTATTCCATTTTTATATGAGTTGGTACTCTCCATGATCTACCTTTTAGTGGTTAAACTAATTTCTGAAGGAACCTACTCTGATACCAATTGTTGGATTACTGAGAGGGGGGGGTGAATCAATAATAGAGCAATTTAATCCTTTTTAACCATATGATCCAAGTGTTATATCAATGAAGCATTATCATCCAATAACTGCAGATTAAATAAATAATGAACAAATGAAAAAACATACACATACACAATACACCAGTGTTTTACATGGAAACCCAAATCGGGAAAAAACCACATAATGTTTTTTCTTATATGTCTTGAAGAATTACATTCATTGGAAGCACCAACATTCCTTTATTTTCCAGTTGCAATTGGAAGGAGGCTACAACCCCTTAGTTCTTAGGCTACAACCTGAGGGAAGCTCCAACTCCCCAATTCTCTGGCTATAACCAGAAGGAGGCTACAACCCCCTATGTTCTCAAGCTACAACCAGAAGGTGGCTACAACCACCTATCCTTGTCCTATCCTGCCACCCTGAAGTAGAAGTAGAATGATGGAACCACTTTCAACCTGTCACTATGAGATATACCGCTATAAATCTGTACCAATAAATATGAACCATGCATCAACCTGTAATCAACCTATACCATAAACTATTAATTTTTCAAAACCCCAACCCAGTTTCAGTCTCGCTGATTTTTCAGCCAAATTTAAATGCCAAAACTCCAGTTTCAGCACTGTTTCAGCATATGTCACAGTGGTGTTTTAGCATATGTCACAACGGTGTTTCAACATACGTTACAACATTGTGTTTCAGCATACGTTACAACACTGTGCTTCAGCATACGTTACATCACTGTGTTTCAGCATATGTTACAGCACTGTGTTTCAGCATATGTTACAGCACTATGCTTCAGCATATGTTACAGCACTGTGTTTCAACATATGTTACAGCACTGTGTTTCATCATATAAAAAACTTAACAGAAAATAAACTTTAGAACTGAAACATGAGGATTTTGAACATTGTTTTCAATGCAGAAATAAAATATCAGCACTATGCAAAACTCAGAAAATATAGACACAAAGATATTCGGTCTAACTTTGACCCTGGAAAAACCCACAAGGGGAAAACCAGTGAGAGAGGGCTTTGTATTATTTATGAGCTTCTGAGAAATTCTTTTACAACATATTCATCTTTAGATATTTACACAAAATTATCTGGACATTCCTGTAGCTTTGCTCCTCGATTTCTGAACTAGAAATCCATACAACTGTATGACTGTCCCAACAATTAATGTTGTACAGACTGTCTCAAAATTTGTGCCAAAACTCTGCTAAGACTCAATTTCTGTGCCACTAAATGTTATTCGGCAGCCTTGGAATGCATGCCAATACTCCCAGAAATTGCAGCTGCTATCTCGTTTCTTTAGCTCGACCTCTCTCTTTCTCTCTCTTGTTCTCTCAACAAGAATGATTGAACTCCTCTTGTTCTCTCAACAAGAATGCTTCAACTTCCCAAGAATCGGTGTGCCCTCTTACCCAAGTCGACCTCATGAGGAAAGGTGAGGGGTTTTCTAATCTAACGATTGTGATTGGATCATATGGGTGGCTAAGATTTGGTGTCTCTTCACTCACCCCCACTTTAATCCTAAAGTCACCTTTTAATTTGCATCTCACAAATTAAATGACTACGACACACATTCGACACTTTCTTCCCCTTAGGCACCTAGGGAAGAGAAACACTTGCCTTGGTACTTTATTTTAATTAAAAATTTAACACTCCCTCATACCGAGGAAAGTGTTACTCACCACTCCAAGCTTGTCCCTGAAAAATACAAGCTTTCCCATGTTCAATGCCTTGGTGAGTATGTCTGCAACCTGCTCCTCAGTAGATATGTATTGTAGCTCCACATCTCCTCTCTGAACATAATCACGGATGAAGTGATATCAAATCTCGATATGCTTAGACCGGTCATGAAAAACTGGATTCTATGAGAGTTTAATGCAACTCTGATTATCACAGTAAATCACGGTAGGCCTCAACTGCACACCGAACAATCCAACCAACATCTTGCAAAGCCAAAGGGCCTCAAAACTAGCTTGACTAGCTTCCATATACTCAGCCTCTACTGAACTCAAAGCCACTGACTTCTGCTTCCAACTGAACCAAGACACAACCGCTGATCCCAATCCAAAGAAACACCCTGAAGTGTTTTTCCTATCACTGACACATCCTGCCCAATCTGAGTCTGTATAGCCAACCAGACGAACTCCATCTCCTCTATGATAGTCTAGACCATAATCTACCGTACCACAAAGATACCTGAGCACATGTTTTGCTGCCACCTAGTGCACTCTCCTCGGCTCCACCATGAACTGACTGAGAGTGTTGACAACAAAACAAATATCTGGCCTGGTATTGACCAAATACATCAATGACCCGATCAACTAATGATACAAAGTGAAATCCACCAACTGTGACTCAAAAGCTTGAAGCTTCTTCCAGTTGGTAATCATGGGAGTGGTCATGGGCCTTCTATCCCCCATCTAAAATCTGCTCAGAATATCACACACATAATTCCCCTATCCCAGGAAGATGTGTCCAGGCTCCTGCCAAATCTCCAATCCCAAAAAGTAATGCATCAGTCCAATGTATGTCATCTCGAACTCTGAAGCAAGGCTTTCCTTGCAGCTGCTGATGAGTCTCTCTGCCCCTGTAATAAAAAGGTCATCCACATATAGCAGAAGAATGAGAGGATCCT
>ML785031.1:1355381-1421929 GCA_009831015.1 Picea engelmannii | reverse complement strand
CTGGTCCACATATCATAGCAATGCATCCAAACCAATATAAATTTCACATACAATATTCATACCATAATGTTTCTCGGTTAGTGGTCCTGATATCCACTTTCATCATCATTATCCCTTGGCTATTTCATATCCCTTAACCTGCAGATTAGTCTATAACACAAACTCATACATTTCTATGCATTATCATCATGTAATTGCATACTATCATCATTTCAATTTGGTATCCCTATACCAATAAATTAACATCAAAGTTTTCCAATTAGAAATAGATCTCATAATATCCCATAATTCAATTTCGACATCTATTCATAAGATTATCATTTACCCAAAATAGATTGCATCATATCCAACATCATCCTAATAGCATTTAAACATTCATTAAATTCACATTCTCACAATATGTCGCATCATATACATCATCATCAACAACATTTAAACATTCGTAAAATTTACATTCACATAATAGATCACATTACATACATCATCATCAATAACATTTAAACATTCGTAAAAGTTCATACATTTAAAGTTCAGGTGTATCACTTGATAGTTTCATTGTGACTAGAAAATAGAGTATATAGGCCTCAGGTAATCCTGGCTGTCTAAGTCAAAAGGTGGTGTTACATACACCCCACCTTCGAAATACATGTTCTCTAGGTGGTCAAAATAGTGAGGGATAGTCTCGTCATAGTGTCTCGACGTCTTCCCAAGTAGCATATCCTGGACTATACTTGTTCCATTGGACCTTAACTTGGTCTACCAGACGGTTCCTGAGCTATTGGACTCTACGGTCCAATATGCGTAACGGTTCTACCGTGAGGGTTCCCATGTCCGATACCTTCAATTCCTTCCAATTTAGTTTATGTGATTCATCAGCAACATAATGACATAAAATAGATACATGAAATACATTATGCGTTTTATGCAAGTGGGGTGGCAGTATGAGACGATATGCAACGGGTCCAATTTTCTCTTGGATCCTGAATGGTCCTATAAATCAAGGTGACAAATTTATCCCTTTCCCGAACCATATGGTACTCTTATTAGGCCTAATGTGAATGAAAACCTGGTCTCCCACTTCATAACTTCAGTCGGTCCTGTGTGCATCCGCATAACTTTTCTGCCTATCTTGTGCTTCCTTTAGTCTCTGCCTAATTTGAATCACCTATTCCTCCATTTCTTGAATCAATTTTGGCCCAACTGTTACTCATTCTTCTAGTATATCCCAACTCAATGGTATTCTGCATGGCCTCCCATACAAAGCTTCGTAGGGTGGCATTCCGATGGAGCTATGATAACTGTTATTGTAGGCAAACTCTACCAAAGGTAGGTACTTCTCCCACTGGGTTTGATTATCCATTACATACATCCTAAGCATGTCTTCCATGACTTGATTTACTCTTTCAGTTTGCCCATCTGTTTCAAGATGATAAGCTGTGCTTGAGTTCAATTGAGTCCCCAACGCTGACTGTAAACTTGTCCAAAACCTGGAAGTGAATCTGGAGTCCCTGTCTAAAATGATCTTCTTAGGTATCCTGTGCAAACGGATAACCTCGCTTATAAACACACGTGCCACATCAGTGACATCGTAAGTGTCTCTAACCAGAATGAAATGAGCACTCTTGGTTAACTTATCCACTATCACAAGAATGGCATTGTGTCTATCGGATGTGAGCTGCAACCCCACAACAAAATCCATAGAGATGAATTCCCATTTGGACATAGGAACATCATGTGGTTGTAGGAGGCCTACCGGGTGATGGTGGTCGACTTTCACTTGTTGACACTCAAGGAATTTGGCGATGAAATGGACTACATCCCACTTCATGCCTACCCAAAAGAAGAGCTTCCTCATATCTGCGTACATCTTCTTCAAACCCGGATGTGCACAATAAAGTGCTCTATGGGCTTCCTTCAGTATGATGCTTCAAATATCCCCATTCATAGGGATGTACATCCTTCCTCGATATCTTAATAGTCCATCTGTTTCTAGACTATATCCTTCATACTTTGGGTCTAACTGCCTCCCACTCTGAAGGTTTGAAGTAACCTTTAAATACCAACTGTCTCCTGGGATTTGTGTCAACACATGTTCTCTCAGATTGACCTTTAAGTTTACCAAGGAGAAGATATGTGGTCTCCTACTCAAGGCATCTGCGACGACATTTTCCTTTCCCTTGATGTACGAAATACCAAAATTACACTCACTCATAAACGCACTCCATCGCCTTTGCTTGGCATTCAAATCTCTTTGAGTGAAGAGATGTTTTAAACTTTGATGGTCCGTTTTGAGCTCAAAGTTTTGCCCCACAAGATAGTGCCTCCAAATTTTCAGAGCTAGCATTATAGCTGGAAACTCTAAATCATGAGTCGTGTATAACTCTTCATTTTTCTTCAACTTCCTTGACGCATAGGGTATCACTCCTCCATCCTTCATTAGCAAAGCCCCAAACCCTTGCTTCGAGGCATCCGTGCAGACTGTGAAGTCCTTTTCCATATCCAACACTCGTAGAATTGGCGCACTAGTTAGTAACCTCTTAAGTTAAATGAATGAAATATCACATTCTTCTGTCCATTCATACTTGACCCCCTTGCGTTGCAAAGTGGTGATGGGTTTCTCTATTTTTTAGAATCCTTCTACAAATCTCCGGTAATAACCTGCTAGCCCCATGAAGCTTCTCACCTCATGGGCATTTTTCAGCACTGGCCACTCCATGATGGCCTTTACCTTTTCTGGGTCCACATAGATTCCTTCGCCGGAAATGATATGACCTAAATAGTGGATCTCTTTCTGGAAGAAGGAACACTTCGACAACTTCCCATACAATTTGTTCTCTCTAAGGTAAGACAACACTATTCACAAGTGTTCCTCATGGTCTCTTTCATTCTTGGAATAAATGAGGATGTCATCTAAAAAGACTTGTACAAAACGATCTAAGTACTTCCGGAATATGTCGTTCATGAGGCTCATGAATACTGCTGGCGCATTGGTCAATCCGAAAGGTACTACAACAAACTCGTAATGTCCAAACCGAGTTCAGAAGGCAATTTTTGGGATATCACCTTCCTTAATCCTTAACTGATGATACCCTGATCGCAAATCGATCTTTGAGAATACCACTGCTCCTTTCATCTGATCGAAGAGGTCATCTATTGGTGACATTGGGTACCTATTTTTCACTGTAGCATGGTTCAAGTCCCTATAGTCTACAAACAGTTGTAAGGATCCATCCTTCTTCTTTACAAAAATTACTAGCGCGCACCAAGGTGAGACACTGGGTCTTATTAGGCCTAAGTCCAATAACTCTTTCAACTGCATTTGCAATTCACAAAGTTCTGACACTGTCATCTAGTACAGAGTCTTGGAGATTGGTTATGCACCAGGTTTTATCTCAATAGTAAAATCAATCTCCCTCTCAGGAGGTAACCCTGGTAACTCGTTCGGAAAAACATCCTAAAATTCTGACAATATCGGGTACTGATCCAATAAGGGTCCCTTCATTTCATTCACTGCTTCCACTACATACAATCGACACCCTTGCCTCAAACATCACTTAACCTTCATAGTTGAGATCAAGCGTAATGACACTTTTCTTTGTACACCCTGGATCTCTATTGGTCTTCCTTCATCATCGACACAAAGCACCCTCTTTACGAAACAATCTACCAAAGCTCGATGAGTTGCTAACCAATCCATTCCAATTATTAGGTCATATGCTCTGAGAGAAGTGACGTATAACTTCAACCTGGTAGTACACACTCCCAGGTCTACTATACAATTATCAACACTAGGTCCTACTGCTAGCTTTTCCCCTGAAGCCATCTCAACTTGTTTAAAGTCATCATGCTCGTAGGCTGCCAACCCACTCTTTTCTAATGCAGATGCTGAAATGAAACTATCTGTCACACCATAATCAAACAAAATCTTAACATTGATATGATTTAGCATACCTGATGACTCCACCATCGTGGATTGATGTTCAGCCTGACGGTTATTAACCACTGCATAAATCTGGTGGCTGCTACTTGCTCTCCCCATCGGTTCCTTTCCTTCTCTATGCACGAACCTTGATTGTAACTTTGGGCAGTCACACTGGTAATGGGGTCCTCCGCACCCCCAATAGGTAACATGAGATTGAAACTGTGCATTGTTATGTGTCTGTCTCTAAAATGAGTTCCTTCTCCTGGAACCCCTGCCCCTACTAGTTGTTCCCTGAGATGCTCGTGGACCTGTCTACACCGTTGGCGATGAACAAGATGTTGCACTCGCTGCCATTGAAATCCCTGCAGCTAGTGTCCTTGGTGTGACTCTATTACCATATGGCGGTGGCCTTGAGCCCCCTCCCCTAGGAAATCTCCTCGGGGCCTTCCCTACGAATCCCGGGCGATGCAGAAATGTCGGTCTTGTACCCCCGGTCAAGTTCATATGTTCTTCTGCATAACGCACATTTTCCACCGCTTCTGCTACTGAAGACGGTTTCCACATCCACACCATAGCTCTTATATTAGGGTTCAATCCATAGACGAAGCGCTCTACCTATCGTTGGTCATTGTCCATATACGAAACATATTTGACCAGTTCCATAAACCTGATCTCATATTCTTCTACAGTTATGTTTCCCTGTACTAAGGCATGAAATTCCCCTATCTATTGTTCCTCGTAGTACGCTGGTAGATATTTCCTCCGAAACCTCTCCTTGAAAAGTTCCCAAGATACTGTGTCTGGGGTAAGGTGCACTTGTCTTTCCAGGTTTCCCCACCAGTTCAAGGTGTTGTCTCTTAACTGAAAAATGACAATCTTTTCCTTTGAGTTGGATGCATAGTCCCTTAAGGAAAAACACCTTATCATGCCTCCCAACCATGCTTCCGCGCATTCATTGGCGCGACCCCTGACAAACTCTAGAAGTTTTATCTTTTGTAATTCTCGCATGATTTCTTCAGGTGGAGGTCGTCCCCCTGAATCCCTTGATGCTTCTGGATTACCCATTCTGGACGATGGGGGTTCCAGTTCAGTCCTTGCCGGTTGTCGCCCCTTTAAAGTCTCGTTAATGGCTTCCAACGAGCACAGTATGAGGGCTAGTTTGGGCGATGGTGGTGGTGGTGCTCGCGGTGTTGGTGGTGCTTGCGACGATGCTCCCCTACCTTGACTCCCTCGGGTCCTGACCATCCTGTATGCTTTAACCTGCAACACCCAAAGTTGTCATGGTGAGTTCAAGGACGTTTCAAATTGGTGCTACTTTAACTTTGAAATAGGGTTAGGCATAAGTTTTCTTTACTTGTCTGTAAACAGACATTACTCCATTAGGGGATTGGCTAGGTTAGGGTTAGGATTAAGCGTCTAAGCTTGGTTTCTTCACCCCCTACAAAAAGAACTATTGGTTCCCTTGCCCTGCAGCTACACTAGCCTTGCGCCATACTCGCCAATACCTGTGCTTACTCTCCTAGTGCATATGTCGTCTCCTTCCCGTTTGTCCTAGTCTAAGCGCTTTTAATTTTTCGCTTACAGCTTGATTAAAGTGACTTCCGACCTTATGTTTATTAATTTACGCCAAAAGGCATACACCTATTGATAATGGGCACAATTAATGATCTTTTAATCTGATTTAACCTTAAACCCTTATCAGATGGCTATGCATTGAATATGTTGTCATATTCTTAGTCATCCTCCAAAATCAACGGGTCTGATTTATTGTTCATAACTTTCTTGCATTTATCAAGGCATCCGTTAACATGTTTACTTTTTAACATTTACCTAATCACATTAAATTTTTTTTTGTAAGGATATATAATTACCACGTTTAAATGATTAAATAGGATTAAACCGTGGCATCTAAATAATTATCCACAACTGCCTGCCACGCTTCGGCGTTCACCAGCGTTATGTACCTTTCGACGTTAGTGTTCTTCTTAAGATGCTTTTCTTGGTGGGGGTCTTGGGTTCAAAACCCGTGGACCCCAAAACATTTTAATTTAATTAATTAATCATAATTACTTTTAATTAATTAATATACTTAGTTTTAATTTGTTGTGTATATTATATTACTATTACTGTTTTTTTTTAAAGGCGCATACATGGTGCGTTGGTGTTTGGTTGTTCCTTCAGGCTTAGGTAGTGGGTGGTCTTGGGTTCAAAACCCATAGACTCCAAAACAATTTTAAATCTTTTTAACTAATAAAATCTTTAAATCTTTATAACATTATTTATTTATTTATTTTTTTAAGATCTAAAACATATATAACCTTTAAACGTTTAATAACATATATTTAAAACCTTTTTTTTTAATTAGATATTTTTCTTTATCCTCATTTTTTTTTGTTAATAATTTAAATAAAATAAAAAAATTACGATTTAAACCATTGAAATTTAAATTTAGTAAAATTTAAAAAGTTAATTTAAATAAGTAATAAATAAAAAAAAACTTAAATATAAAATTAATTAAAAAAAAAAAAAAATCAAATCAGGCACGCATGAAGCCCACTTGCCCGTGGGCCGCTTCCTCCAGAATAATCCTATGCCTGTCTCTCTGAACCCTACGCGTCCTTCAAACCTAACACTCCATCATTGTCGCCTCTCTCCTCTGTGGCCTCTTGCCTCTTTCCTCTGCTCTTGATGTTGGTGTTGGTCTGGTTGTTAGCGATCAAGTCGATCAGCTCCTGATTTTGCTACTCATGTTTCCACTGCAAGGCGCTTTTTTTTTTTTTAAGTTGGAAGTTAGGTTTTTATAAAAAAAAAAAAAACTCTACATAGGAAGAGCAGAGGATCGACAGAGGGAAAATACAATGCCGACAGGCCATGGAGTGCGCGCTCGGACGAGGGATCTATTCGCCAGGCCCTTCAGGAAGAAGGGATACACCCCAATCAGCACATATCTGAGGACCTTTAAAATAGGTCAGTACGTGGACATTAAGTTCAATGGTTCGATTCACAAAGGGATGCCTCACAAGTTCTACCATGGCCGCACAGACATTGTCTGGAACATCACCATGCGAGCCATCGGCGTCGAAATGAACAAACAGGTTCCATATTTTATTTTTCTTTCTCACGTTCAGTCTTTTTCCATGCTATCGTTTTTCTCCTTATGACAGGTACGATTTTAATGCTGTATGACTATGTTTTGTGGATTTTAAATTTTGGACCATGTTTTGAATCTCACTGAAGTGGATCTTGTTTTAATCCATTTTGTTTAATTACCCTTTTTAGCAAGAGTTGGTTGGGACTGGATTCAATCGATTGAAACGACTTGAAAGGAGGAGGAGATGGCACTGGGACAAGAAAACTAATTCCTGGGACCATTGAATCGCTAGCTGCAGATTTGGTTGATGGAGACAAAGAAGATGGGTGCTCTTTTGGGCTCGCCCGGTGAAGGAGAACCAAGGAACTTGGATTCACCTTTGAAAGTCGGTTGGAGATGCCTGGGTCAGAGGCAGCTTATTCCTACAGGGAGCAATCGATTCATCCTAGTTCTCTAGTTATCACAGCATTAGCTGGCGGGTCGATTCGGTCGGGTCACCTGGCATGGGATTTTGATCTGTATGGCCCGTACGACTCGGGCGGGTTTTTATTCCAGGGGAATGGACGACCAGATAAATTTTACATGAAATGGTAGTGGCAACCTTTGGGCTCTGCTGGTGCTATTTTAAATGAAACGTTATTCTTAGGTGCAGATTCTGCCTCCCCAAAGACCATCGATCGCATAAAGCCCAACTCTTCAGAACGCAGAAATCCTTGAATAGGGTTTGAGATTGGATATCAAAATGGCTACTATGTCGCCTCTTGCCAAATACAAATTGGTTTTCTTGGGAGATCAGTCTGTGGGGAAGACCAGCATTATCACTCGCTTCATGTACAACAAGTTCGACAATACATATCAGGTGACCCTTTCAGAATTTTGAAAACAGAACGTATTTGTTAGAGAAGCCCTTTATTTGTATTTTTGGTCCCTGAAATGCCTTAGTATGGGTTTATAGAATGTTGGCTTATTATTTTTAGAATTATTGAGGTTTCATTAGCAACAGTTTTATGGTTATGTACATTCTAGTTTTCAGCAACGATCCAGTTTGTCATGTCCCAATTATAGCTATCAACAGTGGGTTCTAGCCTTCAGGTCAATGCTTCTGTGGCATGATTTCGTTAAAAGGATTCATTATGCATGCAGGATCCACCCTTTAACACCTTAATCCAGGACTGGTGCAGCTCACCCTGGAACCGATCTGCACAGGCATGCTATTTACATAAGCTATCGAAAGTAAAGGCATTACATTTTGATCCATCATGCTAATATTATGCAGAGCCTAAGCGCACCTGTAACAACCCTAGTAATTTTTTTTTTTTTTTTTTACTTTCGTAAATTTGTAATGGATTTATTTTTATATATGTTTTAAAATTTCTGCGTTTGGTTTGGTTTGCAGGTTAGGCAAGACTGGAGCTAGAGCTTGGAGCTGGGAACTTGGCCCATAGGCCTAGATTTCGAGCTAAGACGCTCTGATACCATATGTAATAGCCAAATATATTTAAACATCAATTTATTTCATAAACTAAGACAGTAACTTCATAACAGAATAATAATCTTCATAATAGTAACTTCAGTAACTTAGATTTAACAACGAATAATAAATTTTTATAATAGATTAAAAACAATGCAAAATTTTAAATATCTGGGTCTGATGCTAACCCTCTGCTTGTTCGCTTGCCTTGTTGACCGCTGTTGCACTGTGTAAACGCTGCCCAAAACATAGTTCCACCCTGCCAACTAGGTAACTTCCTAGCTCCAGGATATCATATGGATATCCTGGCCCCCGTGCCCAAAACCTCTAGCAAACTGGTGCTTGTACTGATCCAATCTGAGTCCAAAACTCAACTCCCCTCTCTGAAAATTTCCCACCCCTCAAAAAAAAATCTCGCATCCAAATGATAATCCCCTTCGTAACCCTTCTCCGCCTTCATATCCTTCCTTCACCGCCTCATGCGTTTACTCCATTACCTCCCCTCATTAATGCCCCTTATCCTTTCCTTTATTATTTCATCCTCTCGTAATTAATAAGTTATCCCTTTTCGTGTACGTAACCTTTAAATTTAAACAATATAACTTATTAATCTATTAAATTTAATACTCAAGTTATTAAATGTAATAGGTAGTTAATTAATCAATTAATTAATCAAATTGTAACCATTAATTAATTAATAATTATTTAATTAGTATTTTTTTTTGAGTAAAAAGTGGAGCCTGCTATATTAGATAAGCAAAAATAACAAAATATACAGAATAGTAGGTCTGGAGCCACACAAAATGCTGCCGATTGTCGGAAACCATCATATGTAGAGGGCAAGTAGCAATAGCTTAAAAAGCATAATAACAGAGTGACATATGTCCTGCCCGAAGGAAACCAGAACAGATGTCAAAGTTCTAAGTGCACATAAAACATTAGAACATAAAACTAAAAACCGAGATGGCAAGTAAAGAAACCTAAGTGTCGGGTGACCTGTCATCCTTGCTGGTATGCCGCGAGGTCCCTGCCAGGATGGTGAAAGCTTGCGCGCAGAGGGGGCATCTCCTTTTGGCAGGCGCATTGGAAAATGCATCAAAGAGAATGTCCATGCGCTGACCCATGAGGAGAGCCCGGTACTCCAAATCCGACAGGTGCCCACGAATGTCTATCATCATAGCCAGGTGCTCATCCTGGATGAGCAGATTATGCATGCTGCCACCCACGTCCTTCGCCGCTTCAGAACCCGCTTCATGCCCCTCCTGCTCCACGTTATCCTTTGCGCCCTCCTACTCCACGATAGCCTCTGTGCCCATCAAACCTGCATCGGTCACCTGTGTACCTTGGCAGCTGCAAGTATCGTCCCCAGGCCATGGAATTTCCTCCATGATACAGCCAGGGGTATCATCAAACAAGGTCGGACTAGGCTTGCAAGCCTCCTGATGGGTCGCCACTCGAGACTGCACAGGGAACGACATGTCCGCCATGGACGGGTCTTCAATCACAATACAGGGGAGAAATTCCTCCTCAGGACCACCTTTCTGCGAAGCTTCCGACGCATTCCCTTTAACATGTTGACTGCTACCAACACCAGGCTCTGCTATAATGGCAAGCCGCACCCTTCTTTCAGCCTTGTTTTTCTTTCTGAGAATGGACGTTGCCAATGCCAAGGCACGTTCCAGCTCTTCCTTACGATGCTTCTATGCCTTATGGGCCTCCCATGCCACACCACGATGAGGTCTGCCTCACTTCCTGGCCATGAAGGAGGAGAAGGTCGAGTGTAGGTGAAGGCCAATTGGCCCGAGGCAGTGAGTATTCAATTGCGAGTTAAGGCGCAAAGCGCGGACGAACAAGCTCTGCTGCGAGGCGGTCAAAAGGAGATGCAGCAAGAATGATGTACCGCACCCAATCAACCAGAGTATAAACAAGATACAAAGTCGCACCAGAGCGTCATGGTGTATGCTAGACACAATGAGAATTGGGCTGCACCCGTGCCTCCATGCAGAGCTCAGTGCCGAGGTGAGTGCAAACTCGCCCTGTCTGGGCAGACTAAAAGCCAAATGATCGAGAGCCGAGCCCATCCTTTCTCCTTTAATTCTGGCCGTCCCGGAACCACTGCAAACGTTAATGCTAGCTCGCGGGAAGGGTCTCTCCGTCCTGCCCCTGCTGCTGTATCCATACTCCATGGTTAATACATGCACGTGGGTGGCGGTTCATGTCATTTAAGCCTGGGCCCGGTGGAATCCACCTGTGACCCCTGGGCAACGTGTCACCCCATCCGGGGAATTATTTAATTAGTATTATTATACCTATCTTGTTTAATTAATACCATATTAAGACGATTAATTCCCTAATTAATTTTTACTTAATAATCCTTAAACATTTGTTCAACTAGGGTTGTTACAATAATTGAGCACCAACTCAATGTGAGGCTACTACCTCTATTTTACAAGCTGTAACTTGTTTGAGAGCACCAACTCTTTGGTTTCTCTAGAACACACTAGAAGGAAGCACCAACTCCCTTAATGTTCCAGCACCAACTGGATGGAAGCACCAACTTCCAGTTACACAGGCTCCAACCTGTATAGCAGAGAACAATTGTTCTCCCTTGCACCACCCTGCCACCCTAGCTTCTCTGGCTGCAACCAGATGGAAGCTACAACTTCCTGTGTTCAAGCTCTCACTTGAACCTCTGAGGACAACAGTCCTCCTGAGCACCTCCCAACCTCCCTAAAACATAAATGAACAAATAAACATTCAACTACATAGATAAATCAATTCTTACCAATCTTTCTCTCTTCTGTAAATCTGTTCATCTTCTAACTATTCTGCAATTCATTTCTTCCTCTGTTTTTTCAGCAGGTCTGCTCTGCATCAACTTCTTCTGTCATTCTGCTCAGCTTCAAGTTTTTTTTTAATCATCGGTTACTCTTCCCTGAGTTTCATCTCACACTATGCATATTCTTCGTCTCACTCTTCACTGTCTAATTTTTCCTTTCTTATAGGTTTATTCATTTCTCATGCAAAAAGCCCAACCTCATGTTGTCTGTCTCATTTTCTTTTATGCACACTTACGGCGGTTCAAATTCCCATCTCATTAGGCAAAAGGAAGACAACTATCTCTACAACTGAAACACCAACTAATCGACAATCATGAGTCCGTTTCGCTAATAGATTCGAAACTGAGGAGTTAACTGTGAGAGAGAACAGTAACCCTCCGATCAACAATTGATCTGACGATTCAGATCATTCCATGATTTCGCATATCACAATTTCAACATTCATGATGTTCAATGTTATTGTCACGTACAAATATTGATCCATGAAACTCTGTAAAGAAGTAGGATCAACGGTCCATATCACATCATGATCTGATGGTTCAGATTCAGTCGAGATTTCACACATCGCAATTTCGACACTCTTAACATTCAGTGTTTTTGTCACTTCAATTTCCTGATCCATGAAACTCCGTAATAGAGTCGTATCAATGGTCTAGATCACATCTTGATCTGACGGTTGCAATTACATCGCGATTTTTCATATAGCGATATCGAGATTCTTGATGTTAATATTCCTTGACATCTCGAACACTCGATCCCCAAAACTCCGACATGGTCTGGAATCAATGGTCCAGATTCAACCTTAATTTGATGGCTCAGATTAAATCATGATTTTGCATATCACGAGTTTGAGAGGTTAGGGAACCTTGTTCCTTTGACTCTCCAGTCAGTGAAATGATGATCTATCCCCACGTGTCCTACCCGTAAATGGATGGTCCTCCTTCTTTCAGAATTTTGTACACCCGCTTCTCCTTGTTATACTTTAAAAGGCGTGCAGGTTCTCCTTGATCCAACGATGGTTGGGTCCTGTGCTTGGTTCTAAAGTCTGACATCTGTCCTCCTCTTCAGTGTGCTCTTCTTGAGATATGATGACCATCGGGAATTCAAGAAGAGATCCAACAAACATAGTTGTTGCTCTTCTCTGATTATCACTGCACTGCTGATCATTGATGTTGTACTCAAGCCATCATCACTACTGTACTTTCCATCAATGAAAAATATACGCTGCCTGTAAAACATGCCAACAATACTCTATGCATTCTTCATGTACTCATGCCATCTTTACTTATGCCCATATGTTACATTCTTCCTGTACTTATGCCATTCGTTGTCTGTTAAATATTTTCCAACAAGTGAAGCATCATAGCAATGAAATAGAGCATCATTGTAACAAGTTCATAACCAATATAAGTTTGCATCCATTCAATAAGTATATTCCATGAAACACATGAAGTGTCACTATTGTAAGGAGAGAATAAGGCAACGAGCTCAATGCAATAACTTTAGAATAAATACAAAGATAACGGATTAGCAAATTTCATTATTATATGTCAAGGCACAAAAATTATATCATTAATCAAACTTATCATTCATTCATCAACACTTTGAAATTAATTTGTTTCTCATCATACAATATAGATAAATTCTTTGGAACCATGATTGTAGCATGAATCGAACCTCTCAACTAGAAAACAATATAAATGTTGCATTGTTTGGGTAGATTGTTTGGGGTTGTTAGGGTAGGAATGTATCGTGGTCAACCAACCAAGCCAAAATACATGAAAACACCACAACAAAATATTGTTAACAAACCTTCATACAATAGTGAAAGGAGGCAACGATTGGACTAATTACAAGGTACTTTGGAATTCCTTAACATATTTTTGCTTCTTTGGGATGTGGAAAACAAGGTGTCATAAAAACATTGCAATACATCAACATTTTAATCACAATTAAAAGTGGAATACTTCTACAGTTTTATGATAGTCTTGGATCGAGTTTTGGATAACACATAGGAGGCAATGTCAATGCTTGAAACTAGGTAATTTATCTCTCTTCAAATTCGTTTGGACACCTATGCAAATGAATATAATGAAATCCTCAAAACATTGGAAAAAAGGAGGGTTACAAATAGCCCCGCACAACAATAAATATATACAGAAAAAGGAATACTATAAAAATCCCATAACAACAATAAATAACATGCAATGATTTCACTTTGAATGGGGTTTTTGGACCTTCCAATACATTCAATGATAGTTTATAATAACCTAGAACAAAACTCCTTCATAATGTTGCAATAAAAATATTTTCAACCCTAGTTATGTTGTATTGATTTCAACCATTCCAAGCAAAGTATGCATTAGGGCATCCATAAAAGTGATCAATTTCTACTTAAATTAAAAATGATTTTCAAACCCTTTTGTGATCAACATATATATGTTTATTTTAGAACTACTTAGCATGATTTGAACTAATATAAGTCAATGAGGCTCAATGCAATCTATATTGAGGATAACACATTATGAAAATCTTCCCTAGTACTATCAAGGTGAACTGAAAGGTTGGCCAAGCAAAAGGATAGAGCCATTAGACGTCCTACCTCAATTCATGAACAATAACTTCAATGATCAAAGTGGTAAGGTTAGAGAACTTACCTTGAGAGCCCTCCCAAGTGGATAATTTCACCCTTAATTCTTTGGCCTTCTAACAACCTTTTTATTCCAAAAAATCCTTTAAAAGTGCTTACACAAACCTTGAAAATGACTAAAAATTAACAAAGAAAAGAAATAAATTTTCAAACAAATATTAAGCCAAGTTTCTCATTAATACCCAATGGTTTTAAATGAGGGAGGACTCTTCCTTTTATAGTCGAAGAGCCTCCTCAAATACAATACAACACAATGTTCTAGCTCAATACTATGAGGTCAAAACCATTAACCTAGTCCATGGGAAAATACAAAAAATCATCTAACAAATCCCTCAAAACCCTCCAAGAGCCAAATTACCGTAAGGAATGGTCCAAAGATAATAATAAATGACACAAGTGTGGGATAGAGGGAAATAATAAATTAGCTGCACTCGTCAATAAAGGTGAAATTTCCCCATGAGAGGGTGAATGAATGAGTCAACATTGTCCAAATACTCCCGAAGATCCTCCAACCAACTCCCTCAAATGATGTAAAGGTCCAAGTCTAGAATAATGAAATCAAGAATATGGAATTACCTCTCACATGTGTGATCCATCCAAGTAAAAAAGCTAAGATAAATGGCATGTGTGGCCTCCTCTAGGTGGGTGCTTCTCAAGTAGATAAAAATAAAGCATGCGACATCATCACAAGGTCCAAATAACAAGCTATAACCACCTCCATAATTTGTAACCAACTCCTTTGAGGCATTAATAACTCCCATGTGTTGTTCAAGGAGAGATAAATAATGCATAAATGTAAATGAAATGTCCAATTGATAAGGGAGAATGAATTTGAGTGGTCCATGTGGCATGTGTGGCGACATGGCATCCCTCTCATGGATCGATGCACTATCATGGATCCCAATGCAGTTACATGAATCCCAAGGAAAATGGTATGGATCCCAATGTATGTAGATATGATCATATATGAGTACATGGATCCAAATGTAGCATCATGGATCCCAATGCAATGTCATGGATCTTCAGGCATAATACATGTATCCCAATGCACAATGCCCACTTGAAGTGTTGGGTCTAGCCTCTTAGCAAGCCCTTAATTGGTAGCACCTGGTGACATCTATTAGCACAACAAAAAAAAGAGGGTTGTTTTAATATTTCCCTAAGTCTTACCAAGGGGAACAATATTGACCCTTATACATTCATCAAGTCCTAAGACAACACATATTTCCTAAGTACCTAGGTGAAGATAGGAAAAAATAATTAATAATGATGAAAGGGAATGACGAATGAGTTAATGTGATCACCCCCAATGTCTTAGACATGCACAAGTATTATCAATCATTTATTTATTCATCCAACTTTATTTATCTAGGATTTTTACATATAATATCCTTCTAAAGATAACTTAACATTGTGTTACCATCCTTAACATTATTTCTTACTATGCCTTTAAGAATTGTTTTTTTTAATGTTTTTTTTATCAAACAAGTTCCTTTTATTTAGATATTCATAGACAAACTAGAGACTAGGGGCATTGGCCTCATAGTGAGGGATAATTGCTAAATATTTATATTTGGATTTTGACTTTATCTCTTCACCTCTTTTCCTTATTGGATTTTTGACTCGGGCTTTATCAATTGGACCTTTCCTTTTTACCTTTGAGAAATCATACATGATCAAGATGCAATTTTTAATATGGATGGAATGAATAACACTCGGGAGTTGGAAAATGATTAGCATGGTTTGGATATAGATAATTATATCTATCCTAAGAACCCAATGGTATAGGTCAATACAAGAGATGACACACTTCTAAAATGAAACATGTTTCCCAAGGTACTACAAGGAAAGTCATAAAACCATGTAATGTTATGAAATGATACTAGGCAATCATTAGGTGTTTACCACTTTATGATGAGATAATAGGTTACATCATCATTTCCAAATAAGTATTGATACATGGAATGTCAAACAAAACAAATAGGAACCATGCCATACCGTACAACAATGAATCTATCGTCTGAGGAGTTGGCATGAAAGTGAGCTACACCATAGTTGAGCTAGCACGATCATGTTTTTGGTGGAGATCAAGAATAACTCTATATATATCTAGGGAATATGATCATGACACATCATGCAAGAAACAACTTGAAACTCTTTCTACCATATCCAAAAATGTGTCACCCCTCATGGGGTAACATCTGGCTCCTACTCATGGACATGCACTCTGTGTGAGAATGTATGAGAACTCCATAATATCTGTAGACCTGTGACCTACACACCATATAACTTGGCAAATGAAACAAATTTTGGGGTGAATCTACCACCCTAGTTAGAAATAAAAAGTACTTGGCACAAATAAAAAAACTTCACCAAATATAAACATGAAAGTAAAACAACAAAACACGTGTAAAAAATTATTCTAAGGAAAATCAAATGCATCAATAAAATTAGGCAATGCATGAAAGTAAACACAAAAAAGAAATAAAAACATGAATGGAAGGAAAAAAATCAGTCTAACTACTGCTCAAAGATCATATTCATGCCTACCCTATTGGATAACTAAGGGATGTGGCTGCTAGGTGAAATAAAATATCCAAATCAACCATTCAAGGAGCTTACCAACATATGGAAACCTTCCATTGTGTTTGGTCATCATCCAAAAAATGGATATGCCAAGCATCAAGTGGGTATCAATAATAATCTAACTCACTCTCAAGTCTGGAACCTAGGTAAGGTAATATATATGTAGTAGAAAGCCCAATTTTTACCAAGGTTGACTCACATCTCCACAAAATTTCTCCATCCAAAGGTCAATAGGGACAATGTAAACAAAAAACTGGGTACACCCATTGAATTTTCTTGTAATATCATTGAGAACAAGATATTGTGAAGGAAACTCCAACGATGAAAATGGTTTGGAGTTATGCAACAACTTCACTTGGAGTGATTTTTGTTTTGTTTTGAGGGTGTTCTTATCCCACACGCCTTATTGAATATATCTGGGGGATAATCTGGGTCTTTTCTCATAGACACAATTCTCCCTTGCACATCAATGAAGTTTTTTTAAAGGGACAAATTAGTTGACATATGGTCAAAACTCTCTCATTGTTTCCATTATTGTGCCCTCTAATCGACAAAGTGAAGATTTGAATTTATGTCAACATTATAACAATGAGTGTTTATATCACGAACCTCTATATGGATTAACATCACCATGAGAATATTAAAGTAGGAAAATATGAAAAAAGTCTTGAAACCTTGAATAACCCTCCACATATTGTAGACATGAATATTGAGATGATGCACATGTATTATATGATTGTAGACACCAAGTCTTATAAGAGAAGCTAAAATTATCATTAAGTGTATAACAAAATTACATTCACAGATATATATACAAGCCACAAAAATAGCCTTGTGTATATTATCAGATAAAAAAGTACCGATAATGTCAATGCATTATATGCATAATTACATGTTTATCTATATAATGTACATCTACCTGTCTTATATAATTATTACATGACATCATGAATTTCTTTTAGTTTTCTTTTGTGCTTTCTAGGTCTTAAGTAATTCATCCATCTCCATGTCTTCGTTTACTGGGTGCTCCTCAACAACTGGTGGTGTTTCTATACTTTGATGCTGAGTATGTCTAGTCTCGTACCCACGACATGGATGTTGCTATGAGGGGCCATCACCTACAAAAATAAAAAATATTAAATTTATATGGCCAATTTTTAAATATCATTGAAGTAGTTCATTAATATTAAAAAAAAACTCTGCAATGTAATTATTTACCTAGTCGTCTAGTCAACACCATTGGAATGGTTGTCAGCCTATTCACCTGATCTTCAGGTTGAGGAGGATTAACTATGACCTTCTCTGTCATTTAAACATCAAAATTTATACGTACAAATTTTATAAGTACATAATTATTAAGTATATGATTAATATATAAGCTTTTTACCATCATGGGCCTCAGTCATAGGAACATATTGGGACAAAACCTCACTGGGATGGGGTTGTTGGGGAGCACCATGATCTTCTCATTGTGTTGTACTATCAACTCTCTGTTGCCAAGTACTAATGGTTTCATTAACAGTGTTTCTCCCTTAATTAAAACAAAGTAAGACATTAAATTATGGATGATATCAAACATTTACATATTTTATAAGTAATGAAAGGTTAATGTGGACTAATTTTCATTTACCTTATCCCGCAAATTGGATCTTGGGGTCTACCCCATGCTTTTCCTATGATCAACCACAGTTGTATAACCATGATCAACCATGGATTTATAAGACTTTAAATTATGGTTATTACCTTATATGTGTTAAGATGTGACATAAGGAGCTTGATGTTTGCTTTGATGTCGAGAGTTTGATTTGGATGATCTAAGAAGCTAGCAAGTTCGTTGTTCGCTTTAATGATATTTTTTTTTATTAAGACCACAGAATCAGCGGATGAATAAAACCCCTCCTCACTCGTGGAATCATGATAAACATGGCCTGCAGACTACATATAATTTCAACAAAAAAAATGTTATTTCAATAAAATTATATAAGAAAATAATAAAAATAACGAAAAATGAAAGTGGATATTGATAATCATTTACATGTTTTGCGGTTGGCCCTTTTCCACGATCATCCTACCACATTATAATAGAATTAGAACCCCAAAATATTTAAAAAATTGTTAATGACAACAAAAAAAGAATGTTAAAGATAATATTTACAACAATTTTAAAGATAATAATAAATTATAATGCAATAAGTGGAGGTTCCTTAAAGAGGTGTTGCATAAGAACATGAACACTATTAGTCAATGCTTCTACTCGATTCAAATGGTAATCCACTAATAACTCTTCCCTGGGAGCTATGTTTTTTATTGCTCACAAGACTACCTGATTTTCTTCATGTCCCTCATATATGCAATTCGATTGTTTGTTTGTTGTTCTGGGTCGTGTGTTGTGGATAAACCCTGTGATATTGCCATAAGCTTTAGGCCTTCCATCAATATAGATAGTCGCTCCCTTTTCTTTATCCTTGTTTATTAGTTGTATATAATTTGCGGTGAGTGAATATCTTTGCATACTTCGCATGTATCAGACCAACCACATCCAATCGTTATAATTGTAACACAGTCTGACATAGTCCATCAATTTTGTTATTGTACTGTATTTTACAATTATTCCATCCATGGAAAATAGCCCCAAGCCATGCAGGGAGGATGGTGCAATGTGATATGTCCTATTGTTGACAACGATGTCAACATCTATAGGAGGTAGTTCCTTAGGTACCCATTATTTCACCAAATGTTTATACCTGAGTAGAACCTCTATGTATCATATGCTCTCATCATCATAAGAACATGATCCTCCTTCGGAACGAAAAAATTTCATGCGTTTACAAAATTTTATTCTGACTTTTTCACCTGTGGTCCTTGTTTGCTTATCATATCTACTAGATGCAGTCACATTTCCCTCTATTTGTCCTAAGTTTTCCTCACTGGATGAATAAATATATAACAGGTACATGTTTGGGTGTACCTTCAGTTGCATGTGCACGTGTTGTTAGTTACTAGTCCATCATCATCCTAGTTCTAATTTATGAACTTTTTTTTCTATATTCAAAGTTCTAAATAAATTTTTTATATCTTTAGTTTTGGATGTTGTTAGGGTACTAACCCGCACATAGGTAGAACAATATATTCGGATGTAATAAAGGTCAATATTAATAAGGCCTTGCAATAAAATAAAATAAGTTGAATGTAAGAAGACCTAATAGAAGCTTCCGGTTCTAGAAGGAGATTCCTCTAGATGCCTCTTTTGATAGACATATTTAGTATAAATAGGAGTCGAGGGTATGAGAACCCTAGCTTGGATATTATTGTAATAGAGATCTGCTTAACTGGAGGTTTCCCCCTCGAAGAGGCCAGTGAACATTGCTTTCAGAATCAAAGTGTTATTTTTGTTGCTATTCTTATATCATTTCAGTGCTATTGTGGTGAATGTTCTGGTTATATTGCTCTTATTCTTCCATTTCTAGCATTTTATTTTTGTTTTGCATACTTTTTATATCTGGTATATTACAAGTGGTATCAAAGCACTTTCCTTGGCATTAAGTGTTAGTTAAATTTATTTTTCAGGGTAGAGACGTATTTCGACATCTTTAATCCATAGAGACCTATCGTTACACACATAAACCTGTGGTTGAGGGATTCATATGCGTAGTAAATACAAGTGGTATTTAAGCACACATCTGTTGGCCACCCTTGTAACCCCTATTGGTACCCCTTCGAGTGGTAGCGCATCAGACAACACCTGTGCACAAATCGACAAAGATTACCTAAAGCCCTCTTTATATAAATCGATCAGTCTCCTGACTGTTATAGTGTCACCGAGAACAACACTCAGGAAGTACTCTCTAGTACCTAGGTAGTCGGGTAGTATGGATAAGGGTATGGTTTATCCTCCTTATTTAGTGCCTTGAGATATTGGGTCGAGTACTACTGTTGGACCCCACATGTATATCAGAGAGCTATAGCACATGACAAACCCTTGTCTATAGAACCCTTGAATACCTAACCCTTGGGGATAGAAACATAAACAAATTAAAACAAACAATTTCTTTTGTCACACAATTGTGTTCATGTTTCCAAGTAAATACACATTTATTTCTAGTTAATCATTTGGGAATTTACTCTCTGCAATATTCTTCAAATCAGACTATAACTCCGTAGGTGTTAAAAAAAAAAAAAAAAGGTCTGGAAATTGTTTCACCATTATTTGAGACCTATTCCATTAGATTCATCTCTTCTCCCTTATCACATTCATCCATATCATTTTTTGGCAAAAGTTTTGACCCCGCCTGCCCCTTTTCAGTTCCCCCATCCTCATGGCCCATACCCATATCCAAGACATGGAAGCTCACTTCAACACCTTGCAATTTGGTCTCATTGAGACCCACCAAGAAGTGAAACAACTTAGTGCCAATGTTGTCGCCATCAATACAACCATGAAGTCCTCAATGGAGGAAATCAAACAAGACCTCATCACCCAACTTGAATCTATTTTTTCGACACTTTGCACCAAACTGCATATCCCTACAGATAACCCTTCCTCTTCCTCACCTCCACATACTGAAGGTGACCATTCCTCTCATTCCCATAACTTTAAGAGACATCACTTTCAATGTGACCTTCGCCTTCCATAGGTGGATGTGACCAAATTTGATGGCTCAGACCCCACTGGTTGGGTAACCCAAATGGAACATTATTTCTCTTTATACGACATTACATATGACTTGGCCAAACTCCAGTATGGTGTTCTCCATCTAGATCAAGAACGTTGGCAATGGTGGCAATGGAGAAAAACTTCTGGTCAAGGGTATATTGCTTGGACACACTTTGTGGCAGAGCTTTATGAATTCTTTGACACTGACACCAACCATTTGGGTTTTTGACAAAGTTGAAATAATCATGACTAGTGGAAGAATTTATAGTTTCCTTTGAGCTCCTGGCTTTTTGGACAGAGGGCATGTTTGATGCCTTTTTCAGAAAATGTTTTATCAGTGGCCTCAAGGATGAGATTCAGGCCCATGTCCTCATGGATTGGCCTCAGAGTTGGGTGGAGGCTACTAAAAGAGATAAATAAGAACAACATGTTGTATCTTCTCAAAACCGGAAACCCTCCTTTATCCCTCGCCCTAAATCGATAAATATCGCTACTCCCTCCGCTCCAATAAAGATCCAAAAATTAACCAAGGATGAAATGGATGAACGCCAACTCAAATTCCTTTGTTATAATTGTGATGACAAATATTTCTCGGGCCACAAGTGTAAGGAACAAAAGTTGTTTATGGCCATCTCCGAGGATATTTTGGAAGAGGATATTGAAACTCCCCTTGTGTTTGAGTCACCTGAAACCCTTGACATAACCCCTCACTTAGACCCTCCCAAAGTAGAACCAGGCATTTCCCTCAATGCCCTCACTAGCTTCTCCGCTCCCCAAACCATCAAGCTAATGGGTTACATCAAGCATCGTAAGGTCATCATTCTGGTTGATAGTGGAAGCACCCATAATTTTATTCATCACCTCATTGCCCAAGAAACTCATTTCTACATCCATGGCGTCAATAATTTCCAAATCATGATTTCCAATGGTGGCTCCATGAAATGTGGAGGGTGTTGTGAAAATGTGTGTCTCCAAATTGGTGACTACCACCCGAAATCTCATATGTTTTCTATCAACATGGATGGTTGTGACATTGTGTTGGGTGTAGAATGGCTAAGGACTTTGGGCCCCACTCTCATTGATTTTAAGGAATTTACCATGTAATTTGACTAGGAGGACCACCAATATAAGTTTGAAGGCATCATCATCATTTCTACTGAGATCATTAGTTCCCATCGAATGCAAAATCTACTCAAAAAGGGTCATTTTGGTGTTATTTCTCAACTCCCTACCATACAAGCAACATAAACAACCTCGGTGCCACAAGACCACCAAGTCATCCTTTATATGCATTAAGTGTTCTTTTCCACTCCCCAGGGACTCCCTCCTTCACGTGGTGTTCATGATCATTCCATTCCCCTTGTCCTTGGAATCCTTCCTCCCAATATCTACTTGTATCATCACCCCTTTTCCCCAAAAAATGAAATTGATAAAATGGTCCAGGAACTCCTTAATGCGGGCATTATCCACCCTAGTACGAGCCCCTACTCTTCTCCTATGGTCATGGTCTTGAATAAAGAAGGTTCTTGGAGAATGTGTCCTGACTTCTATGTCCTCAACAAACTTACCATTAAAGACAAATTTCTCATTACAATCATTGATGACCTCCTGGATGAACTGAGTGGCACCCAATTCTTTACTAAACTTGATCCTCATTCGGGCTACCACCAAATATGTATGAAAGAGGCAGAAATTCCCAAGATTGCCTTTACAACTCATGAGGGCCGCTATGAGTTTTTGGTCATTCCCTTTGGCTTGTGTAATTCCCCCTCCACCTTCCAAAGACTCATGAATCATGTCTTCCTTCCTTTTCTTCGTCATTTTGTCTTAGTTTTGTTTGTTGATATCCTCATATATAGAAAGACCTGGATAGAACATCTTGCTCATGTGGATCGAGTTCTCCATACACTCCCTCAACACCAACTTTTCTTGGAACAATCTAAATGTTCTTTTGGAGCCTCAAAAGTAGAGTACTTGAGTCATCTAGTTGGCAAAGACGACGTCAGAGTGGATCCTAAAAAGATTGAAGTTATGCAAGACTGGCCTCACCCAAAGACTCTCAAAATCTTGCATGGATTTCTAGGCTTAATAGCTTATTATCACAAGTTTGTTAAGAATTACAGAAAGATTGCAACACCTCTCACTGCTCTCCTAAAAAGTAACTCTTTCACTTGGAGTCCATCTGTTGCTCAAGATTTTGAAACCTTGAATATGGCCATGTGCACCACTCCAGTCCTGGACCTTCCTGATTCACAAAGACCTTTGTCTTGGAATGTGATGCTTCAAGGAAAGGAATTGGTGTTGTCCTTATGCAAGAGGGTCAGCCTTTGGCCTTTACTAGCAAGCAACTATCTGAAAGAAATCTGGGAAAATCTATCTATGAAAAGGAAATGTTGGTTATTTTTCATGTCATTGATTTGTGGCACCCTTATCTATTGGGGAAAAACTTCCAAATTAAAACATACCATCAAAGCCTCAAGTATTTTTTGGAACAACGCATTTCCTTCCGGGAGCAACGAAAATGGGTAACTAAGCTATTTGGTTATGATTATGATATCATTTATAAGAAAGGAAAAGAAAATGTTGTTGCAGATGCACTTTCCTGCAAATATGAAGATGAAGAATCCCTTTTTTCTATTTCCTTCATTGTACTAGATTGGCTCCAAGTTGTTCGCCAGGAATGGCTACAAAATCCCAAAAGTTCGCAGCTGATCCAACAATTACAATCCATTTCTCTAGCTCCCCCAAGGTACTCTTGGCTCCATGATGAGATTCAATACAAGGGTCGTTTGTATTTAAGTAAACAATCAAAGATTAAATCTATGCTATATTTTAAGCTTCATGCTACACCAAGAGCGGGGCACTCAGGGTTCACCAAAACCTATGACAGGGTCAAACGTTCTTCTTTATGGGATGGTATTAAACAAGACATTCATACTTTTGTCGCTGAATGTGATGTGTGTCAATGTAATAAGGGAGAAATAGTCAAATATATGGGCACACTACAACTTCTCTTGATTCAACTTGCTATTTGGAAGGACATCTCTATGGATTTTATCACAGGCTTATCAAAATCGGGAAATAAATCAGCCATGAGGGTGGTTGTTGATCTCCTTTCCAAGTATGCTCATTTCTGTGCTCTTCAACACCCATTTACAACATCCATGGTGGCTCAAATTTTCATGGATCAGGTCTTCAAGATTCATGGCATGCCACACTTTATTGTTTTTTATCACGACCCAACTTTCACAAGCAATTTCTGGCAAGAACTGTTCAAGATACAAGGCACCCAATTACATCTCAGTATATCTTATCATCCCCAGAGTGATGGTCGAATATAAGTTGTATATGGACATAAGCCACATAACTCCTTTTGAAGCAGTATATGGATAGAAGCCATCTTTAGTTCTCTCATACTTACCTGGTGTCTTGATGGTCCAAGCGGTTGACCAAACACTTATAGTTCAAGAGGCTCTTCTCCATACCCTCAAAGCGAATTTGGTCATGGCACAAAATCACATGAAGCAACAAGGAGATCAAGGTCACTCTAAACGTCAATTTGAAGAAGGGGATTAGGTGTTTCTTCGTCTGCAACCTTACAAGAAGAATTTCCTCAAGGTCGAGCATTGTCAGAAGCTAGCGCCCAAATTTTATGGTCCTGATATAGTTATCAAGCATGTGGGATAGGTGGCTTATTAGTTAGATTTTCCCAGTCTTTCAAAGCTACATCCTGTTTTTCATGTTTCCTGCTTAAAGAAGGTGATCAGAACTAAGTGAAAATTCAAACCAACCTTCCGGAGTTAGGCGAAGAAGTACCGATTTGGATATAGCCACAAGTAGTTTTGGACTAGCGTGAGCATCGCATGTGTCAGAGAACCATAAAGGAAGTGTTAATCCAGTGGAAATATACAACTCCAGCAGATGCCACTTGGGAACTGGCTACCATTCTGCAGCAATTTCCACATCTCAAGCCTTGAGGAAAAAGCTATTTTCAAGGGGGAGGACATGTTAGGGTCCTAACCCGCACATAGGTAGAACAATATATTTAGATGTAATAAAGGTTAATATTAATAAGGCCTTGCAATAAAATAGAATAATTCGGATGTAAGAAGACCTACTAGAAGCTTCCACTTCTAGAAGGATCTTCCTCTATATGCTTCTTTTGATAGACATATTTAGTATAAATAGGAGTCGAGGGTATGAGAACCCTAGCTTGGATATTATTGTAATAGAGCTCTACTCAACTGGAGGTTACCCCCTCGAAAAGGCCTGTGAACATTTCTTTCAGAATCAAAGTGTTATTTTTGTTGTTATTCTTATATCATTTCAGTGCTATTGTGGTGAATATTCTTTTTATATTGTTTTTATTCTCCCATTTCTAGCATTTTATTTCTGTTCTGCATACTTTTTATATCTGGTATATTATAGATGCACAATTAGACTAAGGTGAAATTACCAATATTAGTGGTCAACCACCTAATTTAATGTGATATACCTCTTGATTTTGGACATATTAAGGACATAATGATTTCAAAGTAAGATACAACATTCATTACATGATCTAGGTTCCTATTCATGCCCCCCTTCATTGGAACAAAAGAAAATACAATTCAAAAATCCATCCTCTCCTCCTTTTGAGAAAACATGATTCAAATACATCCTCTCCTCATTTTAGTCCTTACAAAGAAAGGACTATAATAATCACCTCATGCGAATAATTCATATGTATAGGAAATGTAACAAAAAAATATTTAAGTTATGGTAAACTTGTAGAATTTTGTATTTTCCGCCATATTGATTTTTTCTTGAGTTGTACAAATTTTGTAGTTTTTAGTGTTCTCTAAATAAGATGGTGTCTATCCTTACGGCTATTGATGGTCTCTCTTGATATGGTCACCACAATCTAAGGAATACCAAGAAAACAATGTGTTTCATTTGTCAAGATAATACCCACAATACATTTTAATGTTAGGACAATGAAAGAAACAAGCCAAAATATTAGACAATATATCACATACAAACAATAGACAATAATTAGGTTGCACAAGGTGAAGAGGGGTTGGTGACTATATAAGAAGAGGTGGCTATGGTGAGATAAGAAGAGGTTGAGGTGGTCGACATGGAGGATAAGGCTGATATTAAGAAGGTTTTGTTTTACCTATATTGGGAGAAACAAAAGGGAAGGATGCAGTTTTTTGAAAAAACCCTCAAATAAAACCTGGAAGGAAACAAAACAATATGTACTCATATTTGACAAGACAAAAAAAATGTTAATGAATCCATATAAATTTTAAGAAAATAGGATAAAGAAGAATAATCTCAAGGCTCTAGATGAATTTTTGGATCCATCAAGTGAGGCAAAATCCATATCAAGGATAATAGAATTGATGACTATATTGGATGCATCATGTTTCCATTGGATGTGAAGAATGCTACTTGTCAGTTACATTAATTTACCACCTCATCACTTGGTCAATGTGTCATGCCACCACTAGATGTGAAGAATGCCAAATTTCAACTATCCTTGTTGCCATCTCATGATCTAGTCCCTATGTCAAGTTGTCATTAGATGTGAAGAATGATTAAGGGGTGAAGATGGGTGGATTAGTTAGCTCTGGTTACCACTTGGTCCACATGTCATGTTTTCATTAGATGTGAATTGTGAATAATTCCACAAACTAATACTTAAATATCCTAAGCCAAAGAAATCCTGATCTAGAATCTCTAATAGAAGTTGTTGTGAACCTCAACAAAGGTCCTGAAGGGTAGACAGATCAAAGAAATTCCATTTTTTGCAATTTTGAAAATGACTTCAATGACCTATAGTTTCAGAAGCTTAACCAAATTTGAACAAGAATTGTTAGTTGTCGAATCCAGGGACTTTCGATAGCTTATCCTACTCTGTTTCAGGCACGTAAGCTGTCAAAAGAACAAACACGGGAAAAATGTTAGTCTTTTTTCCCAAATCAAATATTTTTTTTGCCAAACCATTCAAGGAAGGCACTCTTACTTGAAGTCACTTCCCATTAGGCATGGAGTTGGGAAGAACTAATGCATCCAGTGAGACTGTAGTCAATTTATAGTCCTTTTACTTCGATAATAAGAGAATAGCAATCCTCAGGCACACACATAAGAAGAAAAAGCTTGGTGTTGCCGAGGAGATGATAATAACTACAAAAACTCTAATTTTGGAAGATACTCAAAAGGATATGGTAGCTACAACCACCTTCGGTATTGTTGCTTCTCATGCCACTGCCTCCAACGTACAAGATCTGACCAAGGAATTGTAGGAATGCAGAAAGAAAATTTCCTTGCTGGAAAATGAAGTTGAATACCATAAATCAATGAATGGCAACACAACTTCAGTGAAGGGAAAACATAGATGAAACCTTCAAAACATGCAAGAAGATGTGGCAAGTTGTAGAAATTCTAGAAGCTAATTGTGGCCCCCCTCCTTTCGGCCCACCCACGGGGTTCTTTTCTCAATCTGAGCTCATGACAGTTTCAGAGGAATACATTCAAAGAAAAATAAAAACCATCGAAATTATTCCCAAAGTGGATAGAGATAAAATTAGGACTTACATGCAAATTCCTGGAGATCAGATTAATGAGAAAAATTATTTAGAAGCTAGAAACAAGTATGAAAAAAATTGAAAATGAGTTGGCATTGATAAGGTCCCCAGTTGTCCACCACACCTTCCCTCATACTAAGATCTTGTAAAGAATATACTCAACATGGAAGACATTTTTTAGGGATTATGTCAAGGGAAAGAGATAATATTCTTTAAAAGAAATTGTTTTGGGCAAGTACACGAAAGAAATTGTTAAGCTTCTTAGACATAATGTATTCTAAATAGTATGAAATCTAAGTAGAAAGGGATTTTTGCTTCTTGAACTTTTGTCAAACTTTTTTTTTTTCAAATTATTATAAGGAGAAGCCATATTTGGCCATGCTATTTTGGAGAAGTATTTGGGTTTTGGTGTTGTGTGAAACTTCTTCTGGTTTTTTTTCTGAGCGCTAGAACTTCTTCTTAATTTTGTCTTTTTCTTAAATTTTTGTCTGAAAATTGTAAGCATGGAACTGTAATTAGCTGTTCAATTTCAGACTTCTTTGGGTTGTACATTTGGTTACTTATATTTCTTCTCTCATTTACTCAAGTCATTTTCTTGTTGAGGATAAAAGTGGTTATATATTTGGTGTTGCGCTTTCTTTCTCAGTTACTCACTCCTAGCTAGGAAACCTAAGAATAGATTTTCACTTTGCATATAGAATAGCCTCATATTTGTATTTGTCATTTAGCATCTTATAATTGAAAACCAACAATTAAAACCCAATAACGGTTTTCGGGTGAAAATCTGGATGGGTTCCCTATACCAAACAATGTGAGGTCTAATTGGGACTTATCACTGGGGAGAATCCCTTGCTTTTAAAGAGGGAATTTCACCTTGTCAACAAAAAGGAAAAGGGAAGTTGTCTTTGACACTTGCTTAGTCTAGGTCTCTAAATTCTACACAAATCTGGATGTTGCCATTCTTTTTCTGAACCAGAACTAGATCGAAAACCCACTTTGAGTAGCAGACCGAAAAAATGACATTTCCTCCAACATTTTTTCAAGCCCTTTTCTAATCACGACATCCATATTAGGATTGACAAGTCATTTTGTTTTTCTGACCAGGTTAGCACCCTCCTTAAGAGGGATGGAATGCTTAATTATTCCAGGGTCAAGGCCCCTCAAATATTTATATGACCAAGAAATTATGTCTCCAAAATCTCGGAACAGGGCTAAAAACATGCCCTTCTCTTGTTCGATGCATTGCGCTCCTACATAAGGAATTTGAAAAGAATCATTAGCCATGTTATAAGTTAAGTATTTGGGCAGTAAAACTACCTTATTCTGAGGTGAGACAACAGTATTTTGTGGATAGGCAATGGGTGTAGGTTGCTACTCTGGAACTTACACAGGGGCAAATTTTTTATTCTCCCTAATTCTTTTCGATACAATACCCCCTAGACCATAATTCTTCATTATTTTAGGTCTTAACTAGTTTTGGGCTTCCTAGTTTCCGGTCATGGCAACACAAACCTCGTGAAATTGTTCCTCTTCTTCAATAATAGCTAGAATATGGGCAGATTTTTTAACCTTTGCTCTCTCTTTGGAAACCATAAATGGTTCACATGTCATTGGGTCATGGGGTTTGTCACAAAAGTTACACCATTGACTTGAAGAACACTCTTAATCTTGGATAGGGTTTCAAATGAATTATAACTTTAAAATGGATAAATATCATCCTTTTTTTTAAGGTTTAGTGGAAAATACGAAGGATAAAAGGCTCAAAATTTATCCTATTTATGGTTGAAGATTTTCCCAGGTGCCAGAAAAGGATCTCGAGTTTCCTTGTCATAAACTATAAGACTGTTGAAGATGTCGAAGATTGTGGAGGTTTATAGTGAGGTTTATATGGACTCATAGTCCTACATGTTTGGACTCCTAGCCCTATGTGTCTTAGAAGACACAAGGTTTATGTTGAAAAAAAACTATATTTGAGGTGAATACCATAGATGAGATTTACTTAAATGGCATTTAAATAGTTCTTTGTAGAGTTGAATTCAAACAAAAAGTTCCCAAATGTGAACAAAATGCTCAACAAAAATCCTATGACTAATACTTAAACAAATCAATCAAATGTCTTTTCTTTCAAGAGCTAGGATGGGACTCATATGCACCTAGAACAATATGGAAATCCTAAAGACATAAGAGGAGGAAAGTTAGTCAATACCTTGTTTTAATTGTGCAATCACATATGAAAAATGAAAGGTAAAACTCAAGAAGGAGACATAAAGTTAGGGAAAGTGATAGAGGTATCTTACAAAATTGAGAGGAGGAAAAAATGTTGGAATATGAACTCTTCTCTTTTACAATAACTTTGATTAAATGAAACTTCATAATGCCATGATTGCTTCATTAAAACTAATTTTCATAACTACTTCAAGAGGATTTTGAGGATACTTCTATAGATTTATTGACCCAAACTTTTATATAATAGTTTCTACCCTAACTCTAAGTGAAAACATTTCACTTTCAATCCCACTCAAAGTTGTATAGGAACACAACAAAACAACATTTACTTTAACAACAATATAGGAACACAATTGAACACCTTGGAGTTTGCATGAAGGTTTCATTTGGCATGTGTGGGTTTGCTCAACCATCCACTGAATTGGAGAGGGACATTGGAATGATTTAAGGAGGGTGATTACACCTTTTTGTCTTCACATTTGACATATTAGAGTTTATTTAGAGGAGGTTGTCTATTTTTTAGGGTAACATTCATCACTTGTGAAGCCTTCTTCACATTGAAGAGCCATGTGTCCACTTGGAAGGGTATTGTGAGTCCTTTTTTACATGTTTGATTAGGAAATATCATTCACCTCCAAGTGGAATTTGGGAACCATGATTAAGTTAGTTTTGAAACAAGAATGGGTCTCAATATCTAACCAATCTCAAGGGAGGGAGACACGGGACTTGTTCCCTAAGTGAAAATTCTTAGGACTTGTTCCCTAAGTGAACATTCTTAGGCTTGGCATTATTAGAGTGGATAAGGTAGTTGTGTTACTATTTCCTTTCTTTGATGATTAGTTGGATGGTTGCTACATAGTCATCTTATTGCTATCCTTGCTCACTTGTGCATGTTTTAGTCACACCAGAAATATGTTTTCTTGATAAAAAAAAATGAAATATATCTATAGGTTAATGCAAATGAAGAAACATACCGATTTTTTCATCATTGATGGTGATCCCCTGAGCATATCTATCTCTTCTAAGGGTGGTCGGGTCTCCTCTGTTGCTTTCTTTGTGGTGTAGGGCCTCCTTGTCTCCTTGTTGGGCTAGACTATCAAATTTCGTTGTGGTGTAGGGCCTCCTTATCTCCATTGAGCGGAGGTTCTCTCCTCCATCTCATGGGATCAAATGGTATGGTTTTAGGGGTTTTTCTCCACTACACAAGGGTTCTCTCCTCCCTCTCACTCTTGGTTTCCCTCTTGTTGAGCTTGAATGGCAGGGTTTTGAGGGGTTTCACTTTTCTAGTAGATGGGAATGACAGGGTTTTGGGGGTTTTTCTCTGCTAGTAGATGGGTGAAACTAGATCATTGATGAATGATTCTATAGTGTTGTTGTGTCATGTGAATGGGTGCAGGCTCATTATGCAATTTGCAATTTGTTTATTTCTTTGTTATTTTGTTTGAATTTTTTTTTTTCTTTTTTTGTGTGTTTTGATATATTCAATGTTTTTAATATATATCAATTATATATTATTTAATATAATATATATAATTGATATATATAATAATAATAATAATAATAATAATCTATTATTTTCTAAACAAATAAAGAAACACTTCAACAAAAAAATCAAGCCATGCAAAACAAGATTGTGTAATTAGAAAAGAAAAATCAACAAGACAAATTTAGAGTTGGATAGTGAAACCATTAGGAGGTTTTTTGGTTAATTTGTAGCCTTGTGCATGGCCATTGGTCCCTAGAATATGACATCTAGGTCCTAAATTATTTATATACAACCACAAAAAAAAATCATGACACAAGGTCTCACTTCAATGTATTTGGCCTAATATTTGGACATCAGTTTCATTTATATGTTTTTCATACTACATATGGGTCTCAGGGCCTTGACCATGGTTGTAGTAGGGAAAAACGCCTTAATCCTTTAACCATAGTCAAGGGAGGGAAACAACAACTCAAGCCCCAAACATATAATATCTTGCTCAAGCACCATGAACATGTCCTCAGGTCACCACACAAGACCATTGATGGGTCACAAGACCTTAGCTATCATCAAATAATGAAAAAAAATGACTTATAATATTGTTAAATATTGTGAAGCTGATCAATAGCCTTGAACAAGTCATCAAACCAACATAACAAAAATTTGGACTTTAAGAGGGATATAGGAATCACAATTAGGTTTTGTACATCGAAAATGGGTGTAGAGGCATAAACATGGCAAGTTGGAAACAATGGACTAAATCCCTAACTAAACCTTCTCGATCTCATGAAACACCATCTAAAGAGTATGTTATCTCACATTCTCAATGAAAGTTTGACTATGTTGAAACAATACAAAATATTCATTAAAATCTAAATGGTAATATTAGGAAAACCCAAAATGATTTAGAGATTTTATCTATAATGCCAATACATTGTAGTCTTGATCTATCAACCTCACAATCACATCCCTTACTACTGATGTGATAAATAATTGGCACATAAGAAACATTGACAAATTTTATTGGATAAGAGCTTGACATATCTATATTTTCCTTTCTGATAGTAAAGTTGTTGTCATCATTGATGGTATGTTATGAAACTATCTTATTGATATTATAACATCCCTTTCTATATTTTATTTGTCTTTGTGATAGTAAGGTTGTTGTCATCATTGATGGTATGTTATGAAACTATCCTATTGATATTCTAACATCCCTTTGTATATTTTATTTGGCTTTTGTGCTTGCCATTTTATCTTTATTGAATTGAAGAATAGTCATTATTGGAATGAATCCTCACTTTTATACTCTTCCATTACTATTTTTGTTGAATTGAAGAATAGTAATTTCTAGAATGAATCCTCACTTTTGTACTCTTCCCTTACTATTTTTGTCGAATTATCTTTGTCGAATTGAAGAATAGTCATTATTGGAACAAATTATAATCTTCCCTTACTATGTTTGTCGAATTGAAAAATAGTTTTTTCATAACATGTTTGTTATTTTTTCCTTAGTACACATCATGTTATGAAATTTGTAATTTGTTTGTGATATTGTTAAAAACTATTTCTTAAAATACATGATGGGTTGCATCACAATATTTCAAATGTTTTTTCATACCAATTGTGCAAAAATAAAGGCTTTTAACAATATGATTACTTATTTCTAAAATTTTAATCATTTGTGTGACTAAAAGTTTCCTAATTATAACGTGAATCCTAGATTTTAATAAAGATAAAATTAATTGAAATTTGCTTGCATTATTTTTTTATTCAAAATATTATTTAATAATTTTGTATAATTGATAATGAATAGTTTGGTTAGATAGCTTACCTTCAAAGAATTCTAGGTCATTTTCTCCATGGCACTTGAATGTGTTTAGGAGTGTTGTGGTGAATTTCCAAGTTTATGTATGGGTTTTGGACTAATAAATGCTCATGTATGAAAATGAAATGCAAGAAATTCTCATGTATTGTTTGAGGAATGTATAATTTTTCAAGAAGAGATTGAACCAGAGGAACCTCCTCTTGGAAAATTTGTGAACCATTTCCCTCTCTAATTTCATCATGATTGTAATTATATCTAATCAAGATAACCACCGTTTACTCATCAAGGATTTGGAATGGCCTATAATAAAATCCTAAATTATTTTCCTATCGTGATGGATTAGAAAGGATCATAAAATTTATTGATATATAAATTTGAATGGAATCTATTCAAAACCTTCAATTCACCATACCTAGCCTTGTATTTTCTCTTCTTTTAATGTCTTTATGACTAGGTTGCACTATCCTCAAAGGATTTCTTAATTGATTACATATGCTCCCCATATTTCCTATTCAATTGGTTTGGATTAGTCTAGAATATGAAAGTTGAGGTATCTTCCATATACTAAACCTTTTTTGTTCTTGTTGAATTTCAATTCTTCACATGGTATTACAATTATTTTGGAAAAGTCATGCTTCACATGTTTGATTCTATACATTCATGAATGTTTTCTTTTATCAATTGATTCATAATTATCACATTTTGTTTCTATAACCTTTGAAATTGTTGGATAGAATCATATAAAGAGTCATGTAACTGATTAATTTCTTGATTGACATTTTGCAAATGTTTTCCTCATTTACCCATTTTTATATATTCAATTGTGTCATGCTCTCTTACTTTATGTCTCGCTTTCTTGAAATTGTCACCAACAACCTTAGGGTGTTAGGTGCTATTGATCATGCACACAAAATAGTTATTATGTAATGATTTGACTTTGATGTATCTCACTTGAAGACTATTGTGAAAAGACAATGACCTCCTTATTCAATTATAAGTAGGTATTGATCTCAATTGTTTTTTGAATTTAGAAACACCTTATTAACTTTGAAAGGGTTTGTAACTCCACCCTTTGTACAATTCAATGATTCATTTTAATGAATCAAAATTATCATTTTATTTGTACAATTCAGTGACTCGATAAACTATTGACTCAAAGAGAATTGTTCTCAATGGATTTACGATTTATTTTCACTCCAATGTCTTAATGTTTAATGGCACTAAATGACACAATCAATAATGTGATGTTTTTGAAGATGATTCTTGAACATTGTACTATCTTTCTTGCTAAAATTTCAATTATTTTATGCCTTTTTACTTCATGCGTGTATGGTTTAAGGACTAGGTGCAATTGTAATTTTTAAGTGTCCAAAATAGACACAAATTAACTTCATCAAGCATCCAAGAAATCATCACCACACACGAGTTGAGTTGATGATCCTCCACACCAAATCTTCCCTTGGTGAAAATAAATTAGTAACATGAAGATCACACTCCCTTATATTAGTCTTAATAGGTATCCAGGGAAAGTCATAATCAAATTGCCCAATGCATTCTCAAGAAATATTTTGAAAGTGCTATTATTAACTAGGGTGGAGGAGGAGCCATTGAAACCTTGTCTTGATGGTGGAGGAAATTATGATAAATGTGTAGAGTATTTCCCTACCAGTGGACATAAGTGAAAGACATATCTCCATAGAATAAAAATCACTTGTAACTATTATTGTTGAGATGGACAATGGGGCGAGTTTCTACCAATATGATAGGTGTTTACAGACCTAATGGATAGAAAGACACTCAATGGTCCATCACTCACTTTTTATAGAACAAAACCACATTATAACCAATGAACCAACACACCGTACTTTCACCCAGGAAATATATGCTTGCTGGCATTTTATAAGACTCCTACCTTCCTATCAAGTCCTATGCATGCACACATAAGATATTGTTACCCAAATATGTTTTCCCATCAAGTCATATGCATGAGTGCATAATAACTTGTTACTCAAATAACAAAACATAGGGAAATTCTCCATTCAACATAAAATATAGAAAATTAGAAACATGAAATAATACATATCAATTTATAGTCAGATTGTATAGGTTAAATAGCATGTGAAACAGGGAAAAACTTCACCACTTAAGCATGACGAAAGAATCTGGAAATATAATTCCTTTATATTCATCCATAATAGTCACTTAGTCTTTGAAACATTTTTACAGTGGATGGGGACATTTCCATGCCATTGTTCCTTATCAGTCTAACCCCATATTCCCTTGAAAGCATAGAACTTATACCCTTTACATCAAAATCTAAGATCCTATCAAAGTGGATCTGAAATACTAAAAATAGTACATAATCAAACAGTTTCACAAAAGTAGGATCAAATACTATATTAAGGGGTTGAGCCCTTATCCTGATTTGGTAGTCCTCATCAATCTTCGACATCTTCAACTGTCTTCTGGGTGATGGCAAGGCAATTCGAGATCCTTTTCTAGCACTTAGGAAAATATTCAACGAAAAATAGGATAAATTTTGAGCCTTTTATCCTTTGTATTTTCCACTAAACCCTGAAAAAGAGGATGATATTTATCCATTTTAAAGTTATAATTCATCTAAAACCTTTCTCGAATGATTTGGAAAAAAAAATATTCGATCTGGGAAAAAATACTAATGTTTTTCCCGTGTTTGTTCTTTCGGCAGCTTACGTGCCTAAAAAAGAGTAGGATAAGCTACCAAAAGTTATAGGTTTCACCAGCTAACAACGCTTTTTCAAATTCGGTTAAGCTGTCGAAACTGTAGGTCATTGAAGTCGTTTTCAAAATTGCAAAAAATTGAATTTCTTCGATCTGTCTACCCTTCAGGATATTTGTTGAGGTTCAAAGCAACTTATGCTAGAGAATCTAGATTAGGATGTGTTTTTGTCTTAGGATATTTAAGCATCAGTTTGATCCTTAAGCATCTAACCATTTTGTGCATCTTATGATTCTCCTTGAGCAATTTCTTATTCCTCTTTTGCTCCTTTACATGCATTTTAGCTAACCTTTCAAAACAATCTCTTACCTCAACTGATGTGTTTTTTATAGTCTGGTTTTGGGATTTAATAACCCTCTCAAGCGAATTCAGATCCAATATCTCCAATATCTCTTCTTTAAGCTCCAATATCTCCAATACATTTGATGATTTGTTGATCTTTCTTGATGATGTTGCAGGTATTTTGAGATCTAGAGCTTCAAATTCAGCTCCCTCTTTCTCATCAATAGGTTTTTTAGCTTCTTCAATGTTTTCCCTTTCCATAGTTGATGGTTCTACCACCATTTCTATAGTTAAAGGTTCTGAATAAGAATCAGAATAAGGTAGGTTTAGGACATATTTTTCTGCAGTTTTCTCTGGATCTTCTGCCTATTTCCCAAACTCTAACTTCTTATTTACCTTCTCTTATTTCATGGGAGAAACCTTGGTGAAAGTTTCCATGGGAGATAATGCTCTTCTCTTCCTTTTGTTGGTTTTTGGGGAGGTCAATTCCTCTGATAGAGTCCCACCTTTCCTGGGATGAACTTATTGCCCAAAATCTCCCCAGAATAAAAGGAAGTCCAAAGTTTTTTCCCTCCTCCTTAGTTCTTCTAAAACTATCAACTTGATCAACCCATGATGGAAAATCCTATTGTGCACTTTATCATGCTTATCTTGAAATTGGTGTGACATCTTAATCAAGCTCCTATGAAGGAAATGGGGTAGATTCATAGGACACTTGCCTGTAAAATGATTCATCAATTTGAAGTGATATAGCATGAATCTACCATACCGACATTCACAAGTGACATACACTTTAATTGCCTTAAGAAAATGTTGCCATTTCTCATCTAGGTAAGACCTGGGAACATCCTTCTGCCAAATAATTCTTTGAAATTTAGGATTAAGGTAAGACATGAACTCAATATCCTTAGTGATAGTTGTTTTAAACCATCTCTAACCTTTACGAGGCATCTATGTTGTTGTTGCAACACTGGCCTCATCAATTTGCATTATCATTGGACCCAAGGTTACCTTTTCTCCATCAAAGATTCGAGCAAAGGCTTCCACAACACCCTGGTGATACCCCTACAATTTCTCACAATATCTATAGCAACCTGCTTCTTTGAACATCTACAAAATCTCAAGATGATATTCGAGATATAAAATATCATTCAACTCCTTCCTAAGAAAATTTCCTCCACTGGCCATCTGCAACAAATGTTAATAGTTGCAAACAACGAAATCAGGGCTAGGGTGGAAAATCAACATTGATGTAGGGAGAAATGGAAGTAATGGAGGAAAATTCCTGAGGTAGACTAGAAATTATAATGATCATCCAAGATAGATAATGCCATATGGTTTGCTGGGTGAAATTGATAATGGCAAATGATTTTCGATGATGGAAGAATCTCGAAAATGAGAGTAAGGGTTTTAGATCCTTCATCAAATAATGAATGAGATTAAGCAAATCATATTTGGAGGTTCTTTCGACAACACTTAAGTTGATGATGGTGTATGTACTACCGATGTTTTGGGAGTTTGAAGGGACACTCTAATCGTTAGAAAAATTTTGCGCTTTCGGCAGCTAAGAACACCCCGCACCTACCTTTTTAGTTGACAAAAGTGACAAATTTTGGCAACTTATAATACATTTGAAAACCAACCCTTAGATTTTAAAAGATAACCTTTGACACTTTTTCATTCAATAGCTCAAACCATCATTTTCCAACTTTGGGTATACCTGGAAACCTTTTTGAAACATGAGATTCCACTGGACTAATACTTTGAGTTTCTTAACATGGAGACACTCGGAAAATGATTCTTACACTTTATTATATTGCACATTGTAGAACTAAGAATTCAGTAAAATTTGGTGATGTAATTTAGTGTAGATAATGTGCATATTGCATCATGTACAAAAAAAATACTAGAACAACTAAGCTTTCTCATTGATGAATTAAATTATATTCATAATATTACATGGTGCACTTATTTTGAGCTTGTATTCTACTCATCATTTTCACTACGCCATCGCATGAATTCTTCTTCTTATTTTTTTTGTAAGTAAAAAAGGTGAGGATCCTATTGTATTATCTTTTTAGGATTACAAATACTTCTGGACTACCAACTGTCCCGTCGGAAAAATGGAAACTGGGATAGATGACCTCCTATGCATCTTGTATCAAAAAATGGGTTGCCATCTATCCTACCCAAAGGAAACCAGGACATATGGCATCCATTAGTCTGAAAATGTTCCCTTATCTTCCTACTTACAACATAGTGAAACCTTGACAGTGATAGAGCCCTAGTTATAATCAAAATAGAACTTCTAACCAAAAACATTAACTATAACAATTACCCAGTGGTTTCAACATCTCCTCCCTACTTTCCGTCTCTAGTTGGCAATGCGAAGGGTTGTGCACATGTTGGGAACCGTCATCCTGGTGGTGTGTTGGAGTAGGCATAATACAACATATCTATGCACTGGTTGATTTGGATGGAACGATGCATTTGGTCTTCCACCAGGCTTCTGGTTTCAAATATCATATCCAAGTGTTTTGGGTGGAAGAATGGTGGTTGGACACACCATGCTTCCTGCATGATGGAGAGGGGTCATGGCATAGGATCCATGCCACCCTCCCTCAACCAGTTATCCTACGACAATGCTTCTCCTAGTTTGATGGCCTCCTCCTCTCCTTTCACGTTCCTTCCTCATGGTTCTCTTTGAGTGTTCTGGGGGTCCGCATCCATGGAGAATTCCCCTGTGCTTAAAGTCACCATCACATCCACAGCTTCCATGATTTCTTCTTCAACATAGAAAGTAGTGGATTCCTCTATTTGGTTGTCCTTCATATAGTAGATATGCGTTGTCCCTGTGGTCTTTAGCTCAGACTCACCCCAAAAGCAGGTTGGAAGATTCCAATTGTCAGGAACTATAAAGAGGAGATGTTCCAGAGGAGCCTGAATGGGTTATTCCAGAAAAATATCCTCCACATAGGCCATATGAGGCATCCTGGGATTCCTAGCTTTGTGGACTCACTGTGTCTGATCCATGGATAATGCCAGTTCAAATATCTGCTACCTCTTCCAACGAGCATCAGGGCATACCATGATGGGCCTCTGTGAGGCTTAACTCTTTCCCTCGACATGTGTATGAGCAGAACAATGACAAAAACATCAACGTGGTTGCTACCTCTACACCAGTGCTCAGAGATATCTTCCTTCGGTTGTTCTAACTTGAAATGAATTATCTCCCAACCAAAACTGCTGATAAACATGAGGGTGATCATGACAGGATTGACCATTAAGGATATCCTCCTAGTGCCCTATGCATCTTTCCTCTTCACTCGCGTTAGAGGGCTCATCCCATGGGCTTGGCTACTCTGGCTTGCTCCCATCTTAATTATGAGGGGATGGGAGCCGATGGCCTGTATTTAAGGCCCAGCCTATCTCCAAACTGCGTGGCCTAGCTATGCTACATGGCATCCCATCCGAGGTGCATGGATTCTTCTTTTAGCTTATCACTTAATGTAAAAATATGAATAAAAAAAATTTAAAGTCAATAATGATAGTATGAATTCTAGCTTTGGTATTTATTCAGTGTTGCTATTTTTGGATTTTTATTCATAAACCATAGTTTGTTTAAATGATGCAATATTTTACTTTGTCATAAAATGATACATACAGAAAAAATTACGATAATTTCCCATGGACAATCTCACTTAAAAAAATCATATTGGACATTTCAACAGTATTAAATTTATTTTATGGACAATGTTTTCTATGCATATTTTCGATAAGAAATTTCAAGCACAAACCCACTAATTGCGATGTTTCATGAAAAACCCACCGATTGAAATTATCATATACTAATCATTTTCTTATTGTGTTAGATATTTTTTCTATTACACTGCTATGTGTTAGATCATTAAGGCATGAAAACAGTCTATTCATGTCAAATTTCAATGCATACAGAAACAATTTGAAAAAATTTCAACATTGGCCCCATTCACATGTCATTGTTTCCCACCTCTAGTATTTTTGTGGTGTCAATTAAGAAATCAATGAAAAAGATGGATTTTTCATCACAAATTTGACACAGATACATTGTATATACATTAATGTAGAACCTGAAAGAAAAATGAAGAAAGACTGATGAAAACGTAAAACTTGTGTCAACTAAATTGTGTAGTTTGAAAGAAAATTAAGGTTTATGGTTTACATTATGAATTGATGATGGAAGAAAGTCGGTGTGTGGGTAAAATTTGAGTCCATAAACCCTCCCATGTCATTAATTCATGTGAATAGTCTATCCATGCAAAAATTCAGTGCATACAGAAACTGTTTGAAAAAATTTCAACATTGGCCCCATTCACAAGTCACTATTGTCGATGTCTAGTCCTAGTTCAATTTTTGTTCCTTGTTCCTAGTTATGTGCTCCTCCTTCCTCATTTCTTGTTCCTAATTCCTCAATCCTTGACCATGGTGTAGTCCCCAAGATCCATTATTTTTTTACAAAACATACTAATGGCATAAAATGTCCCACACAAAGACCAAATTAATATCCACTACATAAGTCTTTTGTCTATTTTCAAGGACTATCTAACGAATCTCAATTATAAGAAGATTCCAATAGGAACTAAGAACCTTAAGTTCTTTACTTAACCATGGGTGACATAACAATATCATTCAATAGTCAAATTGTTACATTTCATTGTCAGGCATCATGTGTGTTGAGGGCTTGATCAACCACCACAAAGGAAACATACAAAGAATATTTGTTTTATGAACAAGATATGGTACTATGCATTTTGAGGTTTGGCATAGAGATTGTTATTATAGAATACACTACATTTCACCATAATATAATCCCTACACTCCTTCCAAACCATGTAACATCATTCAAATAAGACACAATATTCTTGCAATGAATTAGCTATACTATCGACTAACTTTTTTCGTCGATATTATAGCTAATTCGTCACAAGATTATTTACATTTATCTCTCTTGCGATGATATGAAATGATGCTTGGATTCATTTCATATTTGGTTTATCAACTTCAAATTAAAATTTGATACTTTGTAAGGTAGTTGGACCTTGATTCAAATATAAATATGAAATTTGGAATCATTAACATATCTACTAGAACATATGAAAAATAGGGTTTATGGTTTCCATGATGATATGATAATGGAAGAAAGTGGGTGTGTGAGTGAAATTTGAGTCCATAAACCCTCCCATATCATTAATGCATGTGAATAGTCTATCTATGTCAAATTTCAATGCATACAAAAACAATTCGAAAAAATTTCAACATTGGCCCCATTCACATGTCACTCTTGCCCGCCTCTAGTATTTGTATGGTCTCAATTAAGAAATCAACGAAAAAGAGGGATTTTTCATAAAAAAATATGACACAGATACATTGTATATACATTAATGTAGAACCTCAAAGAAAAATAAAGAAATACTGACGAAAACTTAAAACTTCCGTCAACCAAATTGTGTACCTTGAAAGAAAATTAGGGTTTATGGTTTACATGATGAATTGATTATGGAAGAAAGTGGGTTTGTCAGTCAAATTTGATTCCATAAACCCTCAAATATTTTTAAGGCATGAAAATAGTCTATCCATGTCAAAATTCAGTGCATACATAAACTGTTTGAAAAAATTTCAACGTTGGCCCCATTTACAGATCACTGTTGCCGGTGTCTAGTCCTAACACAATTTTCATTCCTTGTTCCTTGTTTTGTGTTCCTCGTTCCTCATTCCTTGTTTCTCATTCCTCGTTCCTCATTCCTTTACCATGTTTTAGTCCCCAAGATCCAATATTTTTGTACAAAACATACTAATGGCATAAAATGTCCCACACAAAGACCAAATTAATATCCGCTACTTAAGTCTTTTGTCTTTTTTCAAGGACTATGTAACAAATCTCAATTCTAAGAAGATTCAAATAGGACCTAGGAACCTTAAGTTCCTTCCTTAACCATGGGTGACATAACATTATCATTCAATAGTAAAATTGTTACATTTCATTGTCAGGCATCATGTGTACTGAGGGCTTGATCAGCCACCACGAAGGAAACATACAAAGAATATTTGTCATATGAACAAGATATGGTACTATCCATTTTGAGGTTTGGAATAGATATTGTTCTTATATAATACATTGCATTGCACCATAATATAATCCCTACACTCCTTGCAAACCATGTAACACCATTCAAATTAGACACAATATTCTTGCGGTGAATTATCTATACTATCGATGAATGTTTTTCGTCGATAGTATAGCTAATTCGTCACAATATTATTTACAGTCATCTCTGTTGCAACGATATCAAATGATTCTTGGATTCATTTAATATTTGGTTTATCAACTTGAAATTAAAATTTGATACTTTGCAAGCTAGTTGGACCTTGAGTCAAATACAAATATGAAATTTGGAATCATTAACATATATACTAGAACATATGAAAAATATGGTTTATGGTTTCCATGATGATATGATGATGGAAGAAAGTGGGTGTGTGAGTTAAATTTGAGTCCAGAAACCCTCCCATATCATTAAGGCATGTGAATAGTCTATCCATGCCAAATTTCAATGCAAACAGATACAATTTGAAAAAAAATTAACGTTGGCCCCATTCACATGTCATTGTTGCATGCCTTTAGTATTTTTATCGTGTTAATTAAGAAATCAACGAAAAAGAGGGATTTTTCATCACAACTATGACACAAATACATTGTATATACATTAATGTAGAACCTGAAATAAAAATGAAGAAAGACTGGCGAAAACTTAAAACTTGCATCAACCAAATTGTGTACTTTGAAAGAAAATTAGGGTTTATGGTTTACATGATGAATTGATGATGGAATAAAGTGGGTGTGTGAGTCAAATTTGAGCCCATAAACCCTCCCAAATGAAATATCTTCTCTTGGTTTCAAGACTAATTTATCCTCTACTGAACAAGGCCAACCATGTGAAGGTGGAAGCTCATATGGCCCCTCCCCTCCCCCTCACATCACTCTCAATTGATCCCCAAAACCCAATCTATAAAATAGAAAATAATCTAAAGAAACGTCCTATTAAGATTCATGCATAGAAACTACAAAAACAAAAATTAATGAAGGTACATGAAATTATGTGTTTCTAAATGATATTTTTAGTCTACTACGTACTTTAGTATATTGGAAACTATTTTCATGTTTCACATAATAATTAAACAACATCTAACATAGGATATAAAATTGTTGCATAAAACATAAAAACATGTAATTAACCCATGGCATTATAAGTAAATTAAAATACTATATAGTCAGGTACCTAATCCAACCTCAACAACATCTATGTAATCATCCTTATTATGTATTGTGATATTCTTCATCAAACTCGACATCTGTATCATCATTTGGTTCAGAAACGATGTTGAAAGGATTGATGATATCATCATTGTCATCAATGTCATTTTGAGCATATTTTCATCGATACCATCATCAAGAATTGCAATATTGTCTCCTATGACTGGATCATGATCTTCTTTGTCTTGTTCATCTATCGACCCTACATGATCTTCTGGCTCTGTGTGATCTGTCGAATCATCTTCTTGATCTTCAATATCATCTTCTTCCTGTAAATGAGTATACTTAATTGGCCTTCCTCTTGGATCATATCTAACAACAAATGACCAATTCCTTTCACCTGGAATATTTGAGTAAAAGACCTATTCACATTGGCTTGGAAAAACATAGCGATCATGTCCTCTTTCAAGCACCATTGCTTTAATCATTGGAAATCCGTTGGCATGTTGAATAACAGTTCTTTCCTCATTGTGTTCATGCATTCATAACCTATACCATTTGACATCGAAAAAAACTAATTTGAAGGAATTAAAGTCACACTCAAGTACATCGTTTAAATACCTATATTATCTATTTTAATATTCTCGAGGATGTTTTTCACCCCTACAGGAAACATTACTGACCTCGAATACCGCAGTTATCCCACTATCAAAAGTTTTCCTGGTTTCATCCAATTGTTTGATGTGAAATTTATGACCATTGCACCACATAGCTTTGTGGTGTTTCAATTGAAATATGTTAGATATGTAAAAGATGCATTGTCAATTAATAAATTAACATATATTTATATTTATATTGTCTTCCTAAATGTCAATACAAATTTTGACAATGTTTTCTTTGTCCCTCCTACCATCTATGATTCACCATAACGTTTCAATCACATTCTTCCCGATATGTGTTGTATCAAAGAAATGAGCTATTTTTATCTCCTCATAGTAGGGAAACCTCATGAATTGAGTGGGATAACATTTCATTGCTCGTGGAAGCCCATTATTAATACCTCCATGATGATTGTAGCCTTCATGAAGCATAAAAGAAATCACAAAAATAATTATCAAATACGATAAAATAAATTCAATGATTAAAATAAATATTCAAAACGTTACATGATCTATGATACATTATTAAATTGACTACCTTGATGATTTCTATTATATTCCAGCCTCCATAAGTGAGGTGTCATTCTTCGTGGTTTTAAACCGGTCTCTTCTTTCCCATTTAAAAGATGTTTTTCAGTAGTATGATACCTATGGTTCTTAGGAAGAAGGTGCCTATACTCATCAAACACCATCTTTCCTAAACTTTTTGAATGACTATACTTCATCTTAGGTCCACAACCTGTACATGAAAAATTACCCTTTGTTTGAAGACCTGCAACAAATGGATTAATGTCAATTATACGATGAGATTATTTAAAAATTAAACATGCACCATAATAACATTAAAAAATTGTATAGTATTAAAGAGCAATATTAGAATGCTACATACCACAAAAAATGTGTTAGTCCAGGGGCATCATGAATTGTCCATAAAAGTATTCCATGGAATTTAAATTTCTTCTCCTTCATTGGTTTACATACATCATACATTGTGATGCCAACCCATAACTTTGGTAGCTCATCGATAAGAGGCTCGATATATACATTCATATATTTAACCTGGTACTTACCTAATTGTTTGAAATTACACATAATTACTATAAGAATGATATCATGTAATATGTATAAGTTAATAAATAAACAAAATATATTATGCAAAAAATGAAACAAATGAAAATGTTACATTCAAAAAATTAATGTAAAGAAATACTTGGAACAATCATTGTCAACATTATGTTCTCCCTCTTTATGGACATCCAAGGAGGAATTCTATTGTTGATAACAAAAATAATCCACAGTGAGTAAATAGACCTAAGCTCTCAGAATGCATTAACATTGTGATCTACCAGTGAAATCCTAACATTATGAGGTTCATCTTTGAAATATGCCCATTTTTTCTCAATTTCCCTAAATGCAGAACCATCGACAAAAATTCTAAGAAAACCATATCCACTTTTGTTATGTGCATGGTAATCCATAAATTGTGTTATTATTTCACACCTGATTAATCACTGCAAACGTGGAATTATGGGAATATGACGAAGAACCTTTCGAGGCACCCTTTTTGTTACTTTATTGGTTCGATATCTACTGATAAGACATTGCAGGCATTATGTTTTCGAAGCATGTTGTCCATAATATATAATATGGTAATTAGGACATGCATCTATAGTTTGATAATCCATTTCAATGCCTTTCATAATGGCATGCAAACCTCTATATGTGTGAGGTAAAATATTTGATGATGTTAACAAAAATTTTCCTAACAATCTACAAAATAACAAATAACTAGTTGATGTAAGAATATTAATCATAAAAATTGCATTCTTATTTTTTACATTAATTAACACTAAAAACAAATAGAAAAAATCAACATATATGTATAATATGAGATGAAACATATTACCTACCTTAGGATCTGTGTCATACAAGTGTTCAACAAATTATTCATAACCTTTAAGTTCACTAGCAACAATGTATCACAGAGAATATTTTCTCTTGATACTTCATAAAGTCGTTTATTTGCCTTTTCTAATAGAGGTTCATCATAAATACCAGTATTGTCCCCATCCTCATCTGACTGCGAAAACAAATCTTGGATCATTTGATTTGTCCCATCATCTTCTTCCATGGGATCATTAAATTGATTTGTCCCATCATCTTCTTCCATGAGATCCTCATTTGCTTGGTCATGATGTTCCTCAGCTTGTACACCATTTCTACTAATACTTGGTTCAATATTCTGCTGAAATTTAGAGGGCAACTCTAGCTTTATAATTACAAAAAATCATGCACAATTAGTGTATACTATAACAAACATTAAAACAATATATATATATATATATATATATATATATATATATATATATATATAACAAAATAAAAAAATATAATGAATATACAACTAATTACCATGGGACAATATTCATTCGATCTGCCATCAATATGACCATATTTCCTATAATGTTTTGTAGTTGTCATTATTAAAATTCTTATAGGACATATGGGGAAACATTTTTCGCAAGGGCAATAACATCTACCATCACCCTTTTCACCTGCTTTACTTTTCACCCAACCTCTAACTATATTCTGCGACATTCTTCCACACAAAAATACCCTTTCGAAACCATCATTGTTATAGCAAGATTCTTGCAACATCTTTAAATCGTCAAATATTTATAGGTCAATTTAGGTCACCGTCGTCTCAATTGTGAAGAACGTGAACTAAATATATATATATATATATATATATATATATATATATACCTATTTATTTGTTATATTTAGGTCACTTTCACTTTGTGAAGATGGGAATGGTTATAACGGTGCATTTGTCGCTAGTGCGATGAAATTTATAATGGTAAAAAGTGGGCATCGCTCTTGCGACGAGTACACAATTTTGTCGAAATTGAGACAACAGTCCACCATATTGACTATTGTCTCAACACTGATGATAGTTTGTGTCCGTAGATAGAGTGACCACTACAGGGTGGATGTAGATCAAAATTGAAAAATTGAACTTTTTCTTTAGAATTTTGCAATGAAAGAGTACTTTCATCACAAGTAGTCATCGTAAAGTTTCCAATATGTAGTAGTGAATATTCATATAAATTAATAATTAATTATGTAGGACAATCATGATTAAATTGTGCATTATAGAGATAATTAAAAAAATGGAAAAAAAACCATATTTCACACACATTTAAGCATAGAAATGAAAGAATAATAATCATGGGACTTATCCTTTAGAGAAGCACCAACTAGCTGCAAACCTTATATGTTCCTCATGGCCATAGACACTATTGTTTTGCCTCTGAATTGTAGGTCACCTCTAATCTAGGGGTATGACTCCACTAGGGCAAAGGCACTCACATAGGGAAACTAAGGTCCAGCATCACATAGTTTGTAACATCCCTACTATGATCCCCAATTTTATTAATGCATATTGTAGATATGAACGTGGCTATGGCCAACCAATGTGATATGAGGATCTATTTTCTATTTTGAAAAAAATAAAAATGCGATAAAAACTACTAGGGAATATGGACAAAGATGGGGGATGAGTTTTACACAAGAGAAGAGAGTGTCTAAGAGGGGTCCAAGATGTTAGTTGTGGAGCCTAATTGTAATCCTAATTCATATGAAGATCAAATAGACTGTAGACTACATAATTAGAATATTGTAATTTCATAGTCAATCTTGACCATTCATTATAAGGACATAGATCTGAAGGTATTTACAATATTTTTGGAGGAGATCTAGAGGAAATTTAGGATAGTTGTAGGAGAATACCAGTGGGTTGTGGGATATTGAGCTGTGAGTGGACTGTGAGAGGCACCCTTCTCTTTTGTATTCCTAGCCCCATCTCAGGGCCAAATTGTTGTTAATATTTGGAAAAACAAGTCTATGGTTGGGTGGAACGTCCTTCCCAAAAATTTGGGTGCACAACTATTTTAAAAAGATAAGTGTTGATCAATTTACCTAATGTAATGTATGATTTTAACTATTATGTGTTTTAATCCATGCATGACAATGAATTATATGTGTTTTTGGTGAAATTATAAGATGCATTTATGTTTTTAACTAGTATGGACAATTCCTTGAGCTTGATTGTCATGTTGTTTGTAATTCGAGGTTTACATGTATCTGTTAATTAATTTTAGTAGTATCGATAATGATATTTCTGCACAGTGCTTGAATCATCATGCACACTAGGAATAATTGTGGTGCACATTACAAATATTGTTGCACGTGAACTGCAAATAGTTGTCGCATGCAGTACAAGCCTATTGTGTTCATGATACAAAGCCCATTGTTGTAGGAAAATCTCCCTACGGACAGGTAGATTGCCTCAAAGAGATTGAACTTAACTCTAAGACAGAAAATGCTTAACGTGGACACTGACTTCCTTTCAAATCTATACAAACTAACACATGAGAAGGAAGGAGAATAGAAGTACCTCTTTATCAACGTTTGTCCCTGCACGCTCCGAGTTGAGCTCCAATCCTTTTCTCCTCACTGAGTCCTGTAGACAAACAAGATACGACCACTTCCTACACTATTGATATTAGCTTGAAAATAGATCTATTTATCAATGATAAGTTCATGTAACATCAGACACAAACTAGAAAGAAACAGGCCAAGCGTGTCATATTAATGAGAATAACGACAACAGTACTTAAAATCGTAGATGCGAATGCGACAGCTTCGTCAAGTCCCCTTCGTCTAACCCTTGCTTGAAAGATCCACAATCTGGATGACAGCAGCTTCACTGATCACTCTCCTTTGGCTGACTGTGGGTTTCCTATGAGATCATAGGTTTCATGCTAGCAATTCTTCCCCCTTTTCACCATCATAGAGCTTTCTTATATAGGTTAAGAGGAGCTTAACCTCTTGAGTTATCTTTAGAACAAGTTGAGGAACTTCCTCCTTAGATCAAGGATCCCCTGATGGAACCAAGAATTCGAATGCAACTGCCTTCTAATCTTGAAAGATCCTCCCCTTATTCTCCTCAAAGAGCCAATTACTGCCTCAAATTAGGTAGCGCTCCCTCAAAAGGGGCATCAGAGCATTGTAGCACTCCCTAGGAAGCTTAAGGGTAGCGCCAGCGCTCCAAAGGTGGACAATGCTCCTTCAGAGGGGAAAACAAGCATTATAATGCTCCCTGAGATCTTATAGGGGAGCGCCAATGCTCCTAAGTCTGATGTAGGGGAGTGCTCACCCTTAGAACCTTTGTTTAAGAGCTCTTCTCAGGTGTTAAGAGTTCCTAGACTTCAGTTAATCAATTCCTCTTCTCCAAATCAAGTGCATGAAATATTTTAAGTGCCTCCTTACTGTTGTTATTATGGCAGTATGCTTGAACAATGTTTTTGACACTTGTGAACAAATTGAGACACTTGCAAAAGTTGTAAGGAAGGTGCGACACTTACGACAATTGAGAGGAACATGCGACACTTATCCAGTTGAGTAATTTTGATGTGTAACAAAATGCCCCCCAAAGTATGAAGTTAGAAGATGCGAACTGATAACAGAAATTCTTTGTAGACGTTCAAGAAAGGGTATAGACTCAAAGAACTTGACGAAAGATGAACACAAACATCCAACAAATATCATGACATATTTCAAAACCCAAGGCAGGCATACCTATGCTTGGGTGATCAAGACTTGCAAGATATGGCCGCCATAAAATACACTACGGATCCATAATTGTATTGATAAAAAGGTATAGCCACTGAAGATACCTTGTGGATCTATACTCTGATGAATCAGACTGATCGTAGCCACAAAGAATACATAGTGGATCTATGAGATGACAAGACATAGCCACAACCAATACAAAGTGGATCTATGAAACAATGTATGTTCTTAAACCCAGGCAAAGCACATATCAAAGTGGTTACTCAACCCAGGGTCTTCTTACCAATCTCAATGTGGTATGATTCCAACCATGTGAATAGACTTCCTGATGTCAAACATGGCATAAAGCACTTGATTACCGATCGATGGTGTGAACCGTTAACAAGCGCGAGGGAAATCACCATTAATGTCAATGATTCCCAAGGTACCCTAGTACATCCCAGGGAATGTGAATAAATGAGCTGAGGTTGAACATCCGTGGAATCATTCGATTAGAGGTCAATGATGTAAACCTACTGTCAAATGTGAGGAGGCCTGCCATTGAGGCATGCAGGTCCCAAAGTACCAACTGGTTTCTATGTTTGATTCCTGGATAATGTGTTGAAGTCGACAGGAATAGACTCATCGAGGGAGGGCCTTGATGTATCCCCCATCAATGACATGAAACGTACATAGATATGTAATTGGTGGATCAAACGAACATGGACTGACACAGGTTTTGAGGCAGGATATTTGGGATGGCTGACTCTAGAGGCAGATACTTCCCTTGACACTAAGGCACAACAACAAAACATGACATGGACCAACACTATGCAGTGGATACGGTGACTTGCATCGGGTGACCCAAAGGAGTGAAAGGAACTCAAGGGATTGGCTCAGTGCAGAGGTTCAATAGATTATGATATGTGCAAATGACAAAGTGTCGTGTTCAGGGGCGACTCTAAGAAGTGTTGGATGATGTTCTCAAGAGACTGCTTGGCTTAATCCTTTGAATTTCCCCCCCATCCAGATAGATGAGTACCTCTTTTTGATTTAATGATCTTGAGGAGGATAACACATGCTTGATATAACTCACCTTCAGTAAGTTCCTCTTCCTTTGTTTAACAAACCAGAAGAAGTAAGGGATCGGTCCCATATGGGCCTATTGATGTGTGTTTTAACGAGTCCAAAGACAGAAAACTAGAAGGTTTTTCATGATTATAGAGTTTGGAAAAACACTTAAAAGATAACTCTCTTAGTTCCTTTTTTGTATAGTAGTCTAACGATACCAAAAAAGAGATAAACTATCACTCAAAAGATGACCTTTCTAACCTTTTAATGAGTGTGAAAGGAAGCAAGGTCACTCGACAATCTTTCATATTTAAAGAGTCTGAAAAGGGTTTAAAGATGACTCCAGGGGGGTTCCTTTTTCGTGTGTCCATGTGGGTCCAAAAAAGAGATAAAAGTTTACCCGGTGTGTTCTCATGTATTTATGAGCACGAGAAAGAACAAAGACTAAGCTCGGTATGCCCCCAGCTTGAAAGCTAGTGGCTTAACTCCAGAAAGATCATCAAAGGCTGGAGAACAGGTAGATTGCCTCAAAGAGCTAGACCCTACTCTAAGACAAAAAGTGCTTAACATGGACACTGACTTCCTTTCAAATCCATACAAACTAGCACATGAGAAGGAAGGAGAACAACAATACCTTTTTATCTATGTTTTTCCCTGCACGCTCCAAATCGAGCTCCAAACTCTCGCTCCTCACTGAGTCCTATAGAAAAACAAGGTACGACCACTTCCTACTCTATTGATGTTAGCTTGAAAACAAATCTATTTATCAATGATAGGTTCATGTGAGATCAGACACAAACTAGAAAGAAACAGGCCAAGCATGTCATATTGATGAGAATAATGACCACAGTACTTACAATCGTAGATGTGAATGCGACAGCTTCGTCAAGTCCCCTTCATCTAACCCTTGCTCGAAATATCCACAACCTGGATGATAGAAGCTTCACTGATCACTTCTCCTTTGACTGACTGTGTGTTCCCTATGAGATCATAGGTTTGATGCTAGCAATTCTCTCCCCATTCCATCACCACTTATGAGATCATAAGTTTGGTGTGATTCTCCTTTTTCAGTCCCCTTTCACCATTAGAAATCTTTCTTATATAGCCTTGGAGAGGCTCAATAACTTGATATATCCTTGGGGAAGTTGAGGATTTGCCTCCTTCAGTTGAGGATCTTCCCTAAGATCATGGCTGGACTAGGGATTCGAATCCAACTGCCTTCCAAGAATGAAAGGCTCCTTCCCCCATTCATCTCAACCACTTAATTACTGCCCAGAATAGGTAGCGCTCCCTCAAAAGGACCATAAGAGCATTGTAGCACTCCCTAGTAGGCTTTAGGGGGGCTCCAATGCTTTCAAAATCTATAGCGCTCCCTCAAAAGGGTCAGAGGAGCTTTATAACAATCCTAGACAGTGTAAGGGGGAGCGTTGGCGCTCCCATAAGAAGTATAGGGGAGCGCTCTCCTTCAAAAGCTAGTTTTTGAGGTGATTTCAAATGGCAAAAGGTTCATGAGCCTGCTAACTCATTTCTCCTCTTCCAAATCAAATGTTTGAGGTGTTTTAAGTGTCCTTCTCATGTCGTTATAGGCACAACATAGGCATCATGAAAGTATGCTTCCCTAACACTTGCGAGACTTGTGAGCAAAGTGCGACACTTGCAACCTTTGTAATGATGACACTTGCGCCACTATGAAAGTGAGTATTTTTTATGTGTAACAGATTGCCCCCCAAAGTATGAAGTTAGAAGACGAACTGATAACTGAAATACTTTGTAGACTTTCAAACAAGGGTATAGACGCAGAGAACCTGACAAAATCTGCACACAAACATCCAACAAATATTATGACATGCTTCAAACCCAAGGCAGGCATACCTATGCTTGGGTGATCAATACCTGCAAGATATGGCTGCCATAAAATACACTGCGGATCGATAATTGTATTGATAAAAAGGTATAGCCACTGAAAATACACCGTGGATCTATACTATGATGACCTGGACTAATCGTAGCCATCAAGAATACACAGTGGATCTACGAGATGAAAATACATAGCCACGACCAATACAAAGTGGATCTATGTAACAATATATGTGTCATTGTTCAAAAGAAACTCCATCGCAACCTGGGAAAAGTACATATCAAAGTGATCACTCAACCCAGGGTATTCTTACTGATCCTGATGTAGTACGAATCTAACCATGTGAATAGATGTCCTGATGTTGAACATGGCAGAAACCACTTGATTACCAGTCAATGATGTAAACCGTTAACAAGCGTGAGGGAGATCACCATTAATGTCAATGATTCCCAAAGTACTCTAGCACATTCCAACGAATGTGAATGGATGAGCTGAAGTCGAACATCCATGGAATCATCTGATTAGAGGTCAATGATGTAAACCCACTGTCGAAGGTGAGGAGGCCTGCCATTGAGGCATGCAGGTCCCAAAGTACTAACTGGTTTCTAAGTCTAGTTCCTGGATAATGTGTTGAAGTCGACAAGAATAGGCTCGTCGAAGGAGGGCCTTGATGTATCACCCATCAATGACACAAAACGAACATAGAGATGTAATTGGTAGATCAAATGAACATGGACTGACATGGGTTTTGTGACAAAATATTTGTGATGGCTGACTCTAGAGGTGGATACTTCCATTGAACACCGAGGCACAACAACAAAAACATGACATGGACAAAAAATTAATGATGTAGTGGATGCTGTGACTTACGTCAGGTGACCCAAAGGAGTGAAAGAAACTCAAAGGATTGGTTCAGTGTAGAGGTTCAGCGGGTTATAATGCGTGCATATGACAAAGTTCCATGTTCAAGGGCGACTCTAAGAATTGCTTGATGATGTTCTCAAGAGACTGCTTGGCTTGCTTCTTTCAAATTTTCCCCCATCCAGATAAACGAGTACCTCTTTTTGATTTAATGAGCTCGAGGAGGATAACACATGCTCGATAAAACTCACCTTCGGTAAGTTCCTCTTCCTTTGTTTAACAAACCGAAAGAAGTAAGGGTTTGATCCAATATGGGCCTATCGATGTTTTGTTTAGCGAGTCCAAAGACAGAAAACTCAAAGGTTTTTCATGATTATAGAGTTTGGAAAAACACTTAAAAGAGAACTCTCTCAGTTCCTTTTTCGTACAGTAGTCTAACGAGACCGAAAAAGAGATAAACTATCGCTCGAAAGATGCCCTTTCTAACCTTTTAACGAGTGTGAAAGGAAGCAAGTTCACTCTACAATCTTTTCATATTTAGAGAGTCTGAAAAAGGGTTCAAAGATGACTCCAGGGGGGTTCCTTTTTTGTGTGTCCATGCGGGTCCGAAAAAGAGATAAAATTTTACCCGGTGTGTTCTCATGTATTTATGAGCATGAGAAAGAACAAAGACTAATATCGGTATGCCCCCATATTGAAAGCTAGTGGCTTAACTCTAGAAAGATCATCAAAGGCTAGAAACATGCCCCCCCAAGATTCAATTCATTCACCGAATTTGAGGTTGTCACCAATTTTTGTGCTAGATGGAGAAAAAGGATACAGGTGGATGAAATGAAGGTTCAGAAATGAGACCTAACAAAATACTCGACTCGACATCTACTAGATCTGGTGAAAGACTCAACTTGAAGGGAGAGGTGATTGTTTCATTTTTTAATGAGCTTGACACAAGAAAAGAACTATGCTCAAGGTTCCACGTTCGATCCCCAGATTGTTGTTTCATTTTTTAACGAGCTTTCTACAGAGAAGAAAACTATGATCAATACCTTTGTTTCATTTTTTAACAAGCTTGTCACAGAAAAGAGAAACTATGCTCGTGACCTTTGTTTCATTTTTTAACGAGCTTTCCACAGAGAAGGGAAACTATGCTCGTGGTTTTGTCCGGATCATGGCTTCCAAGAGGATAATGCTCTGAAAGGGTACCATGTTGAAGGATAAAACGTGGTCATGGCCTCCAGGAGATATTTGTTGGATGGAAAATGATCACTCGAGAAGGAACACATGTCGAGGGTCGTGATAGGAGTAAGGAGATCAGGCTCCAATAATCCTACTGAAGAAATCACCATGTCAACTATCGGATCCAAATCATCGAAAGTTGAGGTCATGGGAGACAACGCCACATAATTGACATGTGGCAGGGCTGATACTGTCTGCATATAAGAACCACTTAGGGAGGTAACCTAGTCGGGGCCAATGAATGAAAGTTGATCAATAGTCACCATTCTTCCATCGCGAGGGAAAGATATCACACGAAAGAGGGTGGGTACAAGAGATTTCATAGCATAGACATAATCTCGCCCAAGGAGTAAAATGAAATCCAAGCAGTCTCAGACTACCATGACATCGATAAAGACATTTTTTTCTCCCAAAGTTACAGGAAACTGAGGAAGGATCCCTAAAGGTTGACTAGTTCTTCTGTTAAAAGCTAACAGATTCTGTGTAACCGGTGCAAGCTACGGACAACCCAAAGTGTACCAAGCAACAGAAGACAAAATACTAACGGATGCACCTTCATCTATCAGTGTTTGAGGAATGTCCTGACCATGAAACTGTACTATAATCTGAAAAGGAATGTGAGAGGGAAGATGAGGTCCAGTTAGCACGCCCCAATCAAAAAGGATGGCTTCAGTACTTGGAGGGGGTTTCATAGGAGAATGAGGGATACCCCCCGGCATGATAGAGTCTGTATCAACTAGAAAAACATGGGCAATATCGGGTTTACTCTATAGAATAAGAGTAGGATCGACCGATGATTGGATCAGATCAACCAATGGTGGACTTGGATAGACCACTTTGGCACTCTTCAAAGGAAGAGTGGGACTAACCGAGGAAGGGACTGGATCAGTCACTTTAACATTCCTTAATGGAGGAATGTGATCGACCAATGGAGAAACTGGATCGACCACTTTGGAACTCTTCAGAGGAAGAGTGGGATTGACCAAGGAAGGGACTAGATCAGTCACTTTGGTAGTCATCAAGGGAGGAATGGGATCGACTGATGGAAAAACTGGATCGACCACTTGAGCTTCATTTCCCAAGGGAAGAATGGGGTCGACGGGTGAAAATGGATTGACCGCTTTGGTGTCACTCTCTAACGGGAGAGTGGGATCAACTGAGGATGAAAATAGATCGACCACTTTGGTGTCACTCTTTTGATGAAGAGCGAGGCTGATCGATGATGAAACTGGATCAGCTACTTGGGTTCCTGGTTCAATCGAGGAGGAAACTAGATTGACCACCTGATGAATCGGACTGACTGGGGATGGAACCGGATTGACCAGTCCATCAACCAACGATGGGTTGGAGGAAATCTTACGATAACCTTTTGGAAGTTGAAGTTTTTCCAAAAGAGAAGAAGCCTCGTCCATACGAGGACAAAGGTGAGAGTAATGATTACCTTTACATAACATGCAAGGGAACTTGACAATTTTCTTCTTCTTACCAACCTAAATATCACTAGTTGACGAGGTATCATCGACATGACCGATAGAGGCCGATGACATGGAGGACCACATTTCTAAGACCTAGGTAAGACCAGGGCAATCCCTCAGAAAGTGATCACCCTTACAAAGGCTGCAAGGGAATTTGGGTTTTGGATTCTTCATTTTAATCTTGTTGACCTCATCAACACTCCTAGTACTATTAACCGTAACTTGTTTCTTAGAGCCAACATCTGATGTCGTTGGGGTATTTGTCCTTTTCAAGCTCTTCTTCTTCTTCTCTTTCCGTTTCTTCTTCTTCTGATCAATCTGGCTACTTGCTTTAGAGATTTCACTAGGCGAAGAAGGAGAAATGGAAGGAGACTTGATGGGAAAAGAAGGAGAAAATTTGACATGAGGTTGATGTGTGGGTGGTGTATTGGCATCCAAAGTATTAGGTGAAACTAAAACATTGGGAGGATTCAGGATCACCGGAGTGGGGAACAACCAAACTGGTAATCCAATAGTGAGTCCTGGAAGACTCAGTGTGGAAACATATGGAGGACCAAAGTTTCCAAATGAAGTAAAGGTATAAGGTTCCCCAATAGAAGGGGTTCCTCCACTGGTACTCCTAGGATTCAATGCCATTAACATTGACTTGACCTAAGGTCCACTAAGTAAAACAAACAACACACGCTAAGAATCTAATAAGAAAACAATCAAACAAACCTTCCTACAATGAAACCACTAGTTGGTGATGAAATCCAACATCATGAGATCAAAATAGGAAGGGGCGGGGATAGAGTGGGTGGATCAGTTATGTTGGCGACTTGCTTAACGAACTTATGCCTTGGTGCAAGCTTCCATGCAGTAATTGTGGATTTACTCTCCAAGGAGCCCGAGTGAGTTTGACCAACGTCTGTTCCAGGTACAGTGAGACTTCCCTTCACCATCACCTTGTGTGAGACCCTAAAGATTATGGCTACTAAGGTCACAAATTCATAGTCAGCCCCTGGGCGGGTACAATCGACAGTCCAATCAAAATGTATGGGCAGGATAACAAGTCTGAAATCAACTTGAAAGGCTTCCACTCAACATTGTGGGTATACCTCCCAGTGACCCCCAATATACGATCCGACCACTATAAACAGTTGGGCCACGGAGGGATAATCTCTATAACTCACACGAATGCGACCTCGTGCGTAACCCCTGTGTGAGAGGGGGATCCCAGGCAGACTAATACAACAATTGGATTTGACTCTCCCTACCACAAGATACTAAGTTTGTTTGATAGCTTTGGAAAGTTATCCTTTCAACCTATTCCAAACCCCTACACCTTAAACTAATGTAGGTTTTCTAACAAAGATGTAAAAAGTATGATAGATTTTAGTTAAGCATTGATTTTAATGGTTGTTGTTTACTCAGAGGGTGTACGAAAGTGAAACTGATGGAATGATGACTCAATTCCCAAAAAATATGCATGAAATATGATAAGCAATCATTTCCTTTCAATGAATACCTATTTAGGGGAAAGAGGAAGAGTCATTTTCACTATCAAACACTTGATAAGGAATGCCCTCAATCAATTTTGTTCTCAATCAAATCCAATATGATGCTACAACATTTCAGTAATGAAAACTAATATGCAAACTAATCACTAAGATGTACTTTTGTCGTTTGTATGCGAATGATAATCAATTCAATGAAATTTTTTTCTTGCCAACTACCCTTTCAGATCAAGGATATTTAGATAAGAACATGCAGATTTTGCACAAAAAACACACCCTCTTGTTGTGATCAAAACAAGAAGCGAAAGAAAAGAAAAAGTCCAAGAAAAATCAAGAACTTCACACCAAAAGAAATGTCGAAGAACAATGACCTTAACTAAGATCAAATGAAAAGATATATAGGCCTCTGCTGACCTTTACCAGAGTTTTTCGCTCAGTCAATAAGGAGAGAAAGACAATGCATGGGTTTCAAACTCCAAATGGTAGAAAAACTCAACAACAATAGTGAAGAAGGCTACAAAATCCAAACAAGAAGATGTTTATTCTCCAATAAAAAGACAGATGTCAAAGTTGGAAAGAAGAAGGATTGACTCACAAGGTTACCCAGCAAGAGAGACATAGAGGAAAAAACCCTGAAAAAAAATTATGGAAGGTTTACTGGCCAAAGGAGGGTTGGCGCTCTGTTGTCAAGGACAAGGAGCATTATAGCGCTCTATGTAAGGCTATTAGGGAGTGCTGGCGCTCTGTTAACACAGGGACAAGGGCGCTAGGTTCAAAAAAACTCCCAAAAGTGTCAAAAAATCAAAAAATTGTAATTCAATCTCGACAATTAGGCTGAGTGTGATGGGGTAGGGATCCAATCAGCTCATAAAACCAATCAAAAGAGGAGTGAACTAGATCTGAAACAATCATGGGATAGAACAAGGTCAATGAGGAGAAATCAAAATAAGAAATTTTGATTTGAGGCTATCTCCCCAGTGGAGTCACCAGTTTCTGTTGTAGGAAAATCTCCCTGTGGATAGGTAGATTGCCTCAAAGAGATTGACCTTAACTCTAAGACAGAAAATGCTTAACGTGGACACTGAATTCCTTTCAAATCTATACAAACTAACACATGAGAAGGAAGGAGAACAAAAGTACCTCTTTATCGACGTTTGTCCCTGCACGCTCTGAGTTGAGCTCCAATCCTTTGCTCCTCGCTGAGTCCTGTAGACAAACAAGATACGACCACTTCCTACTCTATTGATATTAGCTTGAAAATAGATCTATCTATCAATGATAAGTTCATGTAACATCAGACACAAACTAGAAACAAACAGGCCAAGCGTGTCATATTAATGAGAATAACGATAGTAGTACTTACAATCGTAGATGCAAATGCGACATCTTCATCAAGTCCCCTTCGTCTAACCCTTGCTCGAGAGATCCACAATCTAGATGAAAACAGCTTCACTGATCACTCTCCTTTGGCTGACTGTGGGTTTGCTATGAGATCATAGGTTTCATGCTAGCAATTCTTCCCCCTTTTCACCATGATAGAGCTTACTTATATAGGTTAAGAGGAGCTTAACCTCTTGAGTTATCTTTAGAACAAGTTGAGGAACTTCCTCCTTAGATCAGGGATCCTCTGATGGAACCAAGAATTCGAATGCAATTGCCTTCTAATCTTGAAAGATCCTCCCATTATTCTCCTCAACAGGCCAACTACTACCTCAGATTAGGCAGTGCTCCCTCAAAAGGGGCATCAGAGCGATGTAGCGCTCCCTAGGAAGCTTAAGGGGAGTGCCAGCGCTCCAAAGGTGGACAATGCTCCTTTAGAGGGGCAAACAAGTGTTATAACGCTCCCTCATACCATATAGGGGATCACCAACGCTCCTAAGGCTGATGTAGGGGAGCGCTCACCCTCAAAACCTTTATTTAAGAGCTCTTCTCAGGTGTTAAGAGTTCCTGGACTTCAGTTAATCAATTCCTCTTCTCCAAATCAAGTGCATGAGATGTTTTAAGTGCCTCCTTAGTGTCGTTATTATGGCAATATGCTTGAACAATGTTTTCGACACTTGTGAACAACTTGTGACACTTGCGAAAGTTGTAAGGAAGATGCGACACTTACAACAATTGAGAGGAAGATGCGACACTTATCCAGTTGAGTAATTTTGATGTGTAACACCCGTTGCACACACATTTTTTTTAGTGAGGACATGATATTCATGTTTTTCGACATGAGGTATCTTCATTTAAATAATTTTATCCACAATGGTTAAATACATGTATAATTACGAGTTTATAAGCTACAAAAAGTTAATTAGCAGAAAAGTTTCAAATTTATGTGTATATTCTGCAAGTAATGTTCCTATATTAAATTGGTGGATGTTACACATATCAAGACAAGGCCAATGGAAAAGAATCTGGACATAGTTCCACCTCACATACTCTCATTCCCCATCATCCTATCCCACCCAAGGAAGTGTACCACTTCGCTACTCCATAGTCCCTCATCTGTACCACTTCCCTTCTAGAGCTTCAACGATTGATGCTAGTAGTAGCATCATAAAAGTATTTCCACACAAGTTTATGTGTCTAGATGTGTGGAAATCATCCAAAGGATTCTACTCTTGAATTTACTTGAATTAAATGAATTATTAAAGTAAATAGCTTGTATTAATTAATTATGTAATTAGTTAATTGATTTATTTAAGGAAAGTGATAAAACTAATTAACATGTTTGTAAATCTCAAGTGAAGTGAGAATTAATATCAACCGTTAATCACTTTGGAGATTAGAAACATATTATAACACATGATTATAAAATCACGGCTGAGGAAATTTAGATATGAATCATTCCAAATTATTTATGGTCTTGGCCTAGATTCAAATATGCTGCTGACAAAGACCATAGTTATTGCGACCCTATTTTCCTTAGGGTTCTCTAAACCCTTTACAAGGTGCCTAGGATCAATCTTCTCTTTATTTCATCTGTTGGCCCTTTTCCTCAGGACGAATCCACATGAGAACAGTTTAATGTAGAGGCGCTAAACGTTGTTCTTCTCAACTAGCCCAAAGGACCTCTTCCCTCTCTTCATATGAATGAGAGCTATGAACTCGGCTTAATTCCTTGGTTTAAAATCAATGGTATAGCTTGAACTGGCATGGAGATCTATGTTCAAGAATGACTATAGAGTCCCAACTAGCACGACATTTATCTCTTTTTCCAAGTTCCACGATAGAAACTTATCATTGGTAGTGGAATCGATGTTAACTGTTGATTTATTGAAAGGTGACAATCCACGATTAGTGTGGATTTTGGAACCGAAACTTGTGTGAACATTAACTCAACCTTTGAATCCCATAATTGATCTCCGTCGTTGATCTATCTTCATTGAGATTCAATGTTTTTTCCCCTTTCCTCACGATCAAACAGTGTGCAGAGTTCCAAGACAAAGGATGAACAGTGAATGTTCATTCCTTTCGATTGTTGCACAATTGATATCTAATGGTTATCATCCACTAGTGGAATGATCGAACGAGTGTTGTAGCTTCCATTATGATCACGATAATATTTTGCATCCATATTTCAGTTAGGATCATCAATACTTCTCATGATCAATGGTCACTGGAATAACATTCTCAATCTCATATAGAATACAAGATTGTACCAGGCCTCCTCTCTAAAATTATCCTTCTCGCCCTGCAACATGAACCCTACACATGCAATTACACAATCTCAGTTGTAGGCAAATACATGCACTTAATTCTCATAGAGGTATATAGTACACAGATAAAGAGACAGAGTATTTTCAGTGATACTCAAACAAAGTATTTGTTTTTCATTCATATAGAAATATTGTGCATACAACTATACAGGCTTGAAGGCCTTCCCTTTCCTAGTTAAATCAACAGGTAATGATCTTCATACAATTGGCCCTTTCGATCTCTGGACACATTCTTATGTTGGCCTGATCAAATTCCAATTAACTACCTTCCCATCTATGGCCTAATTAACATTCATTTGGCCACCTCTTTGTCTCTAAGGATTACAATAATATACTTTGGGATTTTGAACTGTTTCTGGTTCAGATCGAACAAATCCTCAACAAACTCCTAAATATCCTCGTTGATCCACTTTTCACTCCACTAAATCCCTATTCTAGGACTTCCTAATCCCTAAGATCCTCATGGGATCTTCATAATCCTAATATCTCTCATGTTCTCACACATTCGAGAATATTTATAATAAAAACCTCACACATATATTTCTTACTCAAACCACTCAAAACATACATAGTTTCCAATTAAGAAACCAAATCCATTAGAAAAAATAAGACCCCCTAGGTCAGATAAAATATATAATGATTTTGGAGTAGAATGCCACTACATAAAAGGATACAGTGAAGGAGGAAGAAAATTGAAAGGGGTTTAAGGATTCGACATAGAGTATTGGATCATGAAGGACCGTGATTCAATATCTTTGAAAGGTGGAGAAGGAATACCATCTAGAGATTAGGTCAAGGTGAAGAGAGAACAAAGTTAGAATAGGCGGGCTTCAGTAAGAATAAGCCACATGATAGTGTCATGTCATATGGATCTTGTCATACATAATTTATGTACATGTATGTGGGTTTCAATGGAGACAGTGATGTACACACACAATTTTGTTGAAGGAAATTCACGTACACCTAGAAAAGCATGTAGATTTAGGTTATACAGCAGAGAAGACTTTTCCAAGTTTATCTACATTTTTATTTCTCTCAATGGGACATTATCCCAGTTATGGGAACTCTAATTTTGGCATAATAAAATCATTCTCAACACTATTTTTACCTCCGGGTTTTTCCAGCGGTATCTACCCAGAAATATTGGTGTTTATGTGTGTTTGATTTGGTTACCTTTTTTATGCTTCTACAACATGTTTAGTTTATTACTCATATGTGATTTTAGTAGATAAAGTGATTTTATTTTGATCTACTTTTTGGGTGTTGGGTGTTGAAAAGTCAACAAAAAATGTGTGTCTAATTTAATTTTCCCTTAAATAAATTGGACAATAAATATTAATCTATTATATCATAATTAATTGTAAATGGTTAAATGAAATGGAAAATCAGTTAGCTATAGGAAATTCAAGTTCAAAGGTTGACTGGTGGGACATCCAAGTCGAATTAGTTGTAACTGAGTGATTCAAAGTTGTAACAGTGTGTTGATACTGAGAGGGGGGTGAATCAGTATCAAGTACAATTTAAAACCTTTTTAAACTTATACTTAAACCATTCAACTATATCCAATGAGAAATGAATATTAGTATAAGAGTTTCTCCAATACACCATAATACACCATGCACAATATATGAGAAATAATCAATAGTTTATTGTTCAAGGGAAGTAATGACTTCCAAAGGTAGCTACAACTTCCAAATGTAGAGGGAGGGATAAACCTCCAAGAGGAAGATACAATCCTCCAATATCAAGAGAGAGTTGAACTCTCCATCCTTGGCCCTTCCTTCCACCCAAGAATATATGAGAGATAATAAAACTTTACATTAAATCATCACCATCAACTAATCATCACATAGAACCTGATAATGCTTCCTAAGACTTCTTCAATTTATGAAATTATTCAATTCTTGGAGTACTCTGATCCTATAGATAATATTACTCAATGTATTCTCTGAAACTCCTTGAATTTTCACTCCTTGAATCCTCCCCAAAAGAGGTTATAGAAAGAATGGTAGACTTTATTCAATTCTGGTATGTTCAGAAGACCCAACTTGTACATCATTCCCCACGCTCAATCTTTAACATCTAATTCTGAAACTCGCACACACGAAACTCCAGTTTGTACTCTTTCTAATGAAAGTGGTCCCACATCATTTGGATTATGTATGAAAAATTTATGACTGTTTTACCCGAAACACTTTTTTATTGACCAGCTTCAGGACTGGTCACAAACCCTAACTTCCATAGAGTGTATCTCCTAAATATAGAGAAAAAGGAGATGAACTTATTACCATAGGTACCTTGATATGTATTCTCAATACCATAGCAATTTAACCATATGAATCATTCTATAAAACAAGTTATAGAAAAAATGGTAAGATGACTTGAAAATAACATACCTTAGGACACATCACCAAAAGACTTCATCCTCCCTTGAAATCCAGCCTTCTTATATTCTTATTATATTTGAAATTTGACTTGTTCAAATGAATGTATAATGATGTTTATTTATACCATTTATGTCACTTCCTTTTAACATTAGGGCAGACCTGACACTTTCTTATTTTGTAATTCGTTTCTTTAATTGTTTTCAAGGCGTACATGTACTTCCTTCTTCAATTCACTTTGTCATCTTCAAAAATTCATTTCTCCTCAACCATGAGGATCCATGTGACGTGACACATACCACCAGAAATGGCATGATGTATACTATCCAGTCATGGGTGTTGTATATGCATGTGCATTGTCCTTCATGTCCAAATACCTTTACCAATCTTCGGTCCAAAACCCATGACTAGGGTTGAAATCAATGACAGTAACCAATATTCCAACAATCTCCCCCTTTGTCATTGATGGAAACACTCATGGTCCCCCTATCATCATTATCCCAATTTCTCTCCCCCTTTGACATCAATGGAAAAGGTTAGTACTTCTCCCCTTGAGTTTAATGGAAAAATGTAACTCTCTTCTTTGGGGTTGCTCCCCCTGAACATGTGGCACTCAATAATACTTCATCCTTATTTTTTGTCTTTGGGACACTTTCTTCCTTAGAATCCTTTTGTGTGGCTTTTGTCTTCTCTCTCTTCTTCATGTCTAGGATGTATATGTTGTTCGGTCTTCTTGTTCCAATTGAAACCAATCTTCCTGGATTATTTTCTCTGATTTTACATTTTCGGGAATCAAATGTAAGAGTGTATCCTTGATCACACATTTTACTAACACTGTGTAGATTATGATTCAAGTCTTCAACCAATAGAACATTATTTTCTTTTACATTTGTTCTTCCAAGCTCCACTACACCTTCTCCATGTATTTTGGCAGATGAGTCATCTCCAAATGCAACATTGCCACCCTTTCTCTTCAAGCTGATGAATTTGTCTTGATCCACGGTCATGTGTGAAGAACATCCACTATCTATGTACCATTCATCTTCTTCTTTACATTCTTCAGTGGTCAATGTTATTCGACAATATTCATTGTTTGGAATCTCTTTCCCTCTCCATACTGTGGTTGTCATAGGGACATCTTCATTCACATATCTTCAATCTCATGCTTTGTGACCAAGATAATTGAATTTGTAGCATACAATATTTTTGTCCAACAACAGGTAAAATGAATTATAAATTCTATTGACAAATCCACGATTATTTCCATATATTTTGTTTACACCATTCATGTTTCTTGTGTATTTGTTCCTTTCATTGATTCTGCAATTAATTGTCTTATGTCCAAAATTTTTGCAAGTATAACAATGACCAAGAAAGAAATTTTGATACCTTGGAGTAAGTGGGATTCTTTGTGATGTAGTCTATCTAGGTTCATGATCTATTCTTTTGTAGTTTCCTTCATACTGATTGAAGCTTCTTTGATTCCTGAAGGTAGGAGGTCTTCTTGGATATTCAACTCTTTTGTAATCATTCCTTCTCTCTGGTATCCTGGTCCACTTCTCATCAACTGTCTGTGTAGCTTTTTCTTCAACCTTCTTGTTGGTATTTGCATCTTATTTGTATGAAGTTTCATCCATGCATCCAAGATGTGTTAAGTCTTTTGGCACTTGAGAGTTTCTTAAGCTCTTCCTCAATGAGACAACTTCTTGTTCAAGTTTCTCACAATCTTCTTCTTTATTCTTCATTTGGACATTCCTTACTTCTCCTATTCTTCTTTCTTCTTCGAGTAGAGTTTTCAAGGAAATGGTTTCTTCTCTTAGTTTCTCAAAGTCTTATAATTGTTTCTTCAAGATTGCAACTGTCATTTCACAACTAACCAATTCACTTCTTAGTTTTCTACACGTGTCTTTGAGCTTGTTATTTTCAATCTCAGCATGCTTCAATTTTTTAAGATTCTCATCTTCTTGTTGAATGATTTCTACTTCATGATTTTCTTCTTCTTCATTGTCATCTCTTTCAATCCTTGGATGAGGACATTCAAATTCAACATGTCCTACTCCTTCACAATTAAAGCAAAAGAACTGGCCTCTATTTTCTTCTTTGAAATCCGAGATGTTGTAATCTTCTTCAACTTCTTCTTATTCTTTTGCTTCTTCCCTTACATAAAGGTCTTGTAGCTTGTCCCAAAGCTCTTTTGCTGATGCACATGATCCCACCTTGGATTTCACTGAATCTGTCAATCCATCCAAGATGATATCTATTGCCAAGTTGTTGTTCCTTTTTGCTTCCTTCTGAGCTACAGTCTTTGGTTTCTTCAAAGCATTATATCCTGAAGCAATTGAGAACCAAACATCTACCCCAAGAGCTTTCAAGTAAGTTTCCATTCTTTTTTTCCAGTATTCAAAATTGCTTCCATCAAATGGTGGAATCCCATTTGGAATGTTGTCTTCCATTTCTGCATAGGATATTCCTTCCAGTGGTTAAACTGTACTGAAGGTAACCCACTCTGATACCAATTGTTGATACTGAGA
>ML785031.1:1343131-1355331 GCA_009831015.1 Picea engelmannii | reverse complement strand
TTTCAAATTATACTTAAACCATTCAACTATATCCAATGAGAAATGAACAATATTATAAGAGTTACACCAATACACCATAATACACCATGCACAATATATGAGAAATAATCAATAGTTTATTGTTCAAGGGAAGTAATGACTTCAAAAGGTAGCTACATCTTCCAAATGTAGAGGGAGGGATAAAACTCCAATAGGAAGATACAATCCTCCAATATCAAGAGAGAGTTGAACTCTCCATCCTTTCCCCTTCCTTCCACCCAAGAATATATGAGAGATAATAAAACTTTACATTAAATCATCACCACCAACCAATCATCACATAGAACCTGTTAATGCTTCTTGAGACTTCTTCAATTTCTGCAATTCTTCAATTCTTGGAGTACTCTGATCCTATATATAATATTACTCAATGTACTCTCTGAAACTCCTTGAATTTTCACTCCTTGAATCCTTCCCAAAAGAGGTTATAGAAAGAATGGTAGACTTTATTCAATTCTGGTCTATTCAGAAGACCCAACGTGTACAGAATTCCCCGCGCTCAATATTTAACATCTGATTCTGAAACTTGCACACAAGACACTATAGTCTATACTATTTCCAATGGAAATGGTCCCACTTCATTTGGATTTTGTATGAAAATGTTATGACTATTTTACCCAGAACACTTGTTTATTGACTAACTTCAGGACCAGTCACAAACCCTAACTTCCATAGTGTGTATCTCCATAATTATAGCGAATAAAGAGATAAATTTTTTATAAAAAGTACCTTGATATGTCTTCTCAATACCATAGCGATTTCACCATCTGAATCATTCTAGAAAAAAAGTTATAGCAAAAATGGTAAGATGACCTGAAAATATCATACCTTAGAACACATCACCAAAAGACTTCATCCTTCCTTGAAATCCGGCCTTCTTATCTTCTTATTACCTCTAAAATTTGACTTGTATCAAATGAATGTATAATGATGTTTATTTATGCCATTTATGTCAGTTCCTTTTAACATTAGGGCTGACCTGACACTTTCTTATTTTGTAATTTTTTTCTTTAATTATTTTTCAAGGCCTACATGTACTTCCTTCTTCAACTCACTTTGTCATCTTCAAAAATTCATTTCTCCTCAACCATGAAGATGCAGGTGACGTGCCACATACCACCAGAAACAACATGATGTATACTATCCATTCATGGGCATTGTATATTCATGTGCATTGTCCTTCATATCCAAATACCTTTATCAATCTTGCGGTCCAAAACCCATGACTAGGGTTGACATCAATGACAACAACCAATCTTCCAACACAAAGTTGGAGGTATAGTTATGTGAGTTATGAAGTAGTTTAAATCAATTAAGTGAGTTAAGCTCAGTTGTACTAGTTGTAAATAAACTTACACTAGCAAGAGATTAGTGAGTTAATTATTAATTAATTCACAATCAGTGATCTCACATGAAACTAAATATTTACCAGTGTTAACTACATAAATGTCAGATCCAGTGGAGACCCAGTTGAGATAACAGGTGAAAGGGACATTTTGACTATCAATTGTGATTTGAGTGAGTGCACTCATGAAATCACACACACAGTGGATGTTCCCATGAGGAATGCATAGCCTAGGAAAGAAGAATTCAAATTCATTGCAGGGATTTCCATCAGCAAGCATTGCGCAGAGGAGGCAGGTTGTCTAGAGGCCATAAATTGGCACATGCATTTGCCAATTTTTGTATGACAATGTGAGACGATTGTATATTGTACTGAGAGCTCTTGGATTAGAGTTTTGTATGATATTGTTTCATGATCCATGATATATAACTAATATATGATAGTGGGTTTTTTAGCTTTAAGCTTTCCTGGTAAAAACATATGTGTTATGTGTGATTGATCTTTCTTCTTGATATTGCAATTGGCAATCGTGCTTTAAATTCCACAAGAATTCTGTGTAGAAGAGATTATGTATTTAACAATGGCATATAATTATTAGATCAAGAGAATCCATGCAATACATAATTTGTAGTGTAATTTCTACATGGTATCAGAGTGGAGAAGATTGCAAAAGTTGAGTTTGTGATTGGATATAATTTGAATTTATAGAAATAATTTCTTGGTGCTACAAATGATTCCAGATCAAAATGGATTTCAATGGCTTGAGGTTAGAATATTCACTCAAGGGAATATCGAACTATATTGATTGGAGGACATGATGGAAGTAGTACTTGAAGACAATGTCTTGAAGGAATTCATTGACAAGGATGTTCCTAAGCCAAATGTTGCAGACGCTGCAAATCTTGATGCATGGAAAAAGAAAGTGGAAAAGGCAAGGAGGATATTGTTGGAGGGAGTAAGATACCACATTGTCTCAAACCTCCATGGGAAAGACACACCATATGCAATGTGGAAGCCTTTTATGTATTTATTCCAAAACAACAACAACCATAGGAAATTGGCGCTCAAAGATAAATTCAGGAAGATCAAGATGGGGAAGGGTGACTCCATTCCAAAATATCTCACAGAGTTTCTCCAATGTTAGGATGAGATGGGGAGTGTGGAAATAATGGTCACTGATGATGATTTTGTGAGCTTGGTGCTCCTAGGACTTCCCAAGAGTTGGCACAATTATCAAGACTGTCAATGGAAGGGGAAAATTGCCAGTTTGGGAACGAGTGTGGTCGGATCTAGTGCAGGAGGAGTTTAGATGGAACACTAGAGATGGCTCTTCATCAAAGAATTATGATGAAGAGGAGTTTTCTTTGTATTCCAAGGCAAGGAGAGGGAAGGGGAATGAATTCCATTCAAAATCCAATTCTAAAGTCAAGAAGATGGATTTGTCCAAATTGAAGTGTTTTCTCTATCACAAACATGGGCATCTCGGTACTAACTGTCCACAGAAGAAGAAGAAAAAGAAGGTTGTTGTAGCTAGAAATAGTGAGGCCCTTGCCTCACAATTTGAACTTGAATTCTCTTTGATTGCATGCATGGCTTCAAGTGCATTGAGATCAGTGTGGTATTTGGATAGTGACGCTTCCTTCCACATGACGGGAGATAAGGACCTTTTCAGTAACTTGGAGGAGAAAGATCTCAAAATGCATATAGATATGGGTGATGATGGATGATAAAGTGCAACTGGAATTGGTACCACTACCATTCAAAGGGATTTAGGTAAACCATTTCAATTGAAAGATGTTATGCATGTTCAGGTTTTGAAGAAAAACCTAGCCTCAGTCGCAATGTTGGAGGACAGAGGCTATGACATTGCTTTCATTCATGGAAAAGATTTCCTGTGACATAAAACAGTGGTTCAAGTCAAGAATATAGGGATTCGAGTTAAGAATCTGTACAACCTGGAGGTAGATGGTTGCGCTGCCATGATGGGAAAGGAAAAAAAAGTGGTGAGTCGGGATGAGGGAAAATTATGGCACAGGCGATTGGGCCATCTTCATCATGGAGCCTTGAAAATCATGAAACAAATATGTATTGTACTTCCAATAGGAACACTTTCTCAGTTAAATCAGTGCAAGGGTTGCACCATGGGAAAGTATGTAAATTACACCTTTCATGAAAAGGAGAACCGTGCTTTGGTGATCTTGGAGAGATTTCACACAGATGTGTGTGGACCATTCTAGGTTGCTTCAACAAAAAAACATAAGTATTATTTTATTTGTGTTGATGAGTTTTCTCATAAATGTTGGATATTCTTCATGTAGAAGAAGGACCAAACATTCTCAAAGTTCTGTGAGTTTAAATCATTGGTGGAGAAAGAGTCGGGGAAACAAGTGAAGGCTTTGAGGAGCGATAATTTTGGAGAATACATCTCTAATGAATTCAAATACTTCTACAACAAATAAGGAATTTGATGAGAACTCATAGCGCCTCATAAACCACAACAAAATGGGGTCATAGAGAGGAAGAACATAACGATCATGGGTGCAACACGAGTGATGCTGCATAATCATGGCCTACCAATGAATTTGTGGGTGGAAGCATGCAACACTGTGATTTATGTGCAAAACCATTGTCCTCATAGAGTACTTAGTATGAGTAAACCTAAAGAAGATTTCACTGGTAAGAAACCTGATGTTTCTCATTTTAAGATTTTTGGCTCATTTGTTTATGCTCATGTGACCAAGGAAACCAGGAAGAGTTGGAGTTGACTTCTGAAGTTGGGATATTTGTGGGGTACAAAGAAAAACCCCATAATTATTGTGTGTATTTTCCTGATAGTAAGATGACTTCTATGCGACAAGATATAAAATTCGATGAGGGGAAATCCATGTGGTTGTCGCTTGAGATGGAGCTAGACTTGCATGCAGAGGAGGAACTGTTGGTTTCCAAAGATAAGTCTTAAGATGTGGATTAGACAAATGAGGAGGTTCATGGAGTGGAGGAAGCCACTTGTGTAGATCCATCCATCAGAAATGGTAGAAAGCGCACCACAAAATATGATAGATTGAGACTAGATGCTACATAGAATGTAAGAGCCCGTACTTCACAATGCAGACAAAGACATTATCCTGATCGATTTACTGGATACATAGCTCTGATAAACAAATGTATTGTGACTGAACCTTCTTCCTTGTAGTAAGAAATGAAGTATCCCACTTGGGTTGATGGTATGGTTGAGGAGTATGAATCCATTGTAAAAAATAGTGCATGGGAATTTGTCCCAAGATCTGTCGAAAAATCAATGGTAGGTTCGAGATGGATCTACAAGGTAAAACAAGCTACTAATGGGATTGTGGAGGAATACAAGGCTAGGTTTGTGTCCCAGGGCTTCTAACAGACTGAGGGGATAGATTATGATGAGACCTTTTCACCTATCGCAAGGTAATCTTCCATAATATCCATCTATGCACTCTCAGCGGAGATGGGCTGGTGCATTCATTAGATGGATGTAAAAAATATGTTTCTCAATAGGATCATTGAGGAAGATTTGTACATTGAGTAGCTAGAAGGTTTTGAGACCTTTGATAGGGAGTCACATGTGTGAAGACTCAAGAGAGCGTTGTATGGGCTAAAGCAAGCACCCCATGCTTGGTACACTCGGATAGACAACTATTTCATTGGACTAGGCTTCACCAAAAGTGGATCATATGAAAACCTATACCAAATTGTGGTGGAGGGTAAGCTTTTAATCATTGTTCTTTATGTTGATGATTTAAAACTGACTGGTGATGAGAAACTAATACACTCATTCAAGGAGGACCTTCCAAAGGAGTTCAAGATGAAGGATTTGGGCCTCCTTCATTATTTCCTTTGATTGGAAATATGACAACGAGATGGTGAACTTTTTGTGTCTCAAGGCAAGTATGCAAGGGAGATACTGGGTAAGTTTCACATGGAGGGATGCAAACCCATGGATACTCCTCTTCCAAGAAACTGGAGGAAAGAGGATGCTACTTATTGAGAGGTTGTGGATGCTATTGTCTATTGACAATTAGTGGGTTCGCTAATGTATTTAGTGAACATGAGACTGGACATTTTCTATGTGGTTAACCTGTTGATTTGAGCGATGGTTAAGCCTACCAAGATCTTTTGGAAGGTGGGAAAGCATGTCCTGAGTTACCTGAGGGGAACATTTGAGTATGGATTATGGTACAGTTAGACGGATGAGGTGAATTTACATGGCTTCTGTTGGGTTATGAAAAAGGTACAAATATCTTCCTTTCTCCCACAGTTCATGATATGATTTTGATTGATTCTTTAGATAGTTAGGGATAGATAGGAAAGAATATGATTAATATGTCTCTTAGGGTTGTTATTAAAGTTTTATTAAATAGATTCTAATTTATGATTGGAATGGTTTGATTTTGTTACAAAATTGGATAAATAACTGTCAAAAATAACCAAAGAGATTTTCGCTATCCGCAAGCTATTGGAGGTTGAAGACTTTTTAGGTGAAAAGTAGTTTGAAGATAATGCATTTTCTATATTGTAATTTTATAATAGTAAATAAATCCTAAGGATCTTTTGATCCTTAGGATATCTTGATTTACCCAAACTATTGTAATATATAAGAGGGTAATAGATCCATAAAAAAGAAGGAAAAAAATGCATTCAAGTAATTAGATTCAAAATTGTTTTGCGCAAGCAACTTCTCTAAATGTTTTACCAGCCATGGAATCAATGAAATTTTTAAGTGTTTTTATCATTTATGTGCTCTAAGTTTCTCATAGCAGTACTTCTGAAGGCTGAGGGCCCAGTCTAAAGGAGATACTGTCTCATTCTGTAGTTGTATCAGTTCGAAGTTTGATTTCCATTTTGTGATTCGGATCTCTTTTACAATAGCCAAGGATAAATGCATAAGTGTGTTAATGATTTATGATTGTTTGTGTATAGAAGACATACATTTCCATTAGTTATTAATGATTTCCGTTATGATTTTCATTTTTGAAGTTATTGATTAACAACTCCTCACATTTTCATCCGCACTGTTCCTTTTCCTTAGATTTACGATTGATGTTCCTTTCGGTTAAAGTTACAGTAGTTGCTCCTTTCGGTTAAAGTTACAATAGTTGTTCCTTTTGGTAAAGTTACATTAGTTGTCCCTTTTGATTAGATTATAATTGTTGTTTCTTTCCGTAGATAGAGTAATTTGTCATTTCCTTTCCAGTAATCAGAATTCATAATTGATAGTTAATTTTGCAAGTCCTTAGTTAGATTCAATTACTACTTTTTAGTTAAGTGAATTCAATGGATTAATTAGTTCCTTTCCATTTCACAACATCTTAGTCATCAGATTTCAATTCCATTTAGTTCTTATAATATTTGGTGAATGTTTGAGGAACTTGATTGTTGATGAACTCGGATTTGGTTTAGCTACACGATTTTAGGATACCTGCATAGACTTTGCTAATATTCTTGAGATAAAACATGAATCTACGGGTTGATAAATTAATGTTAAACTAAGGTTGTTTTTAGGACATCTTTAGACACCAACATTTTGGTGCCGTTGTCGGGGAGAATGTCAAAGGTAGCATAGGTTGTGTCTCTGGAGGACTAGGTATTGAAGACGGAAGGTAAGAACCTATGTAGGTAATAAATAAAATGCTTATGCCAACGCTTACCTCCAATTGACACTTAAGAGGCTTCGTAGGTGCTTTCTTTTGTTGAAATTTCTTTTGTTGTTGTGTGAAGTATGTATGACTAGAAAAAAGGATCTTGAAAAAACAAAACCCCCACCAAAAAATACCAAAACCCATGGTTCAGTGATCCCTAGAAGAAGCACTTTCATAGACGAAATCATCAAAAAGGGTGAATCTCAAGCTTTGGTTGGACCTAGGAAAGAACCCACCCTAATCCCTTAGGAAGTAGTTTCACCAACTACAACCCACGTTGAGATTCATAGAAAATCTGAAGGGACCAAGTAGAGTTTTCAAAATACAGATCTCCCACCGCTCAACCCCTTAGAAGAGGGAAGCTCTAATAATATAGAGGAGGGAACATGAGAAACTAGTGGGGTTTCCAAGGCATACCCACCACCACTACCACCTAATCCCGAGTCTCCTGCGAAAGAAGAGGGCATATCTGAAATCCCAAATAAAGGGAGTACAGTCAAATTCCTTGGAAGACCAAATAATCAACAATTTCAAATAGAATACCCGAATCAAGAACCTCTTGAAAATTTTTGGCACATTTTCGATCAAATGGCACAAGCAAATCAACAACAACCCCAGACCTCCACGCTTGAGTATCCAATAGTTGATCCAAATTCCAATGCTCCCATGAAACGAATCCCCTTACAAAACCTGCCAACCTTCCATGGACTGATTTCAAAAGACCTGGATGAATTCCTATTTGAATTTGATGTCCTATGTAGAGGATATGACTACACCTCTGAACCCCAAAAATTAAAACTATTCCCCCCTACCTTGAAGGGAGTAGCCCTACATTGGTTTATGGGATTGGGAGGTGGAACCATCAATTCATGGGACCAGATGAAACAAACCTTCTTGTTAAAATATCAGAATTATTATAGAACCAAAGATCTAAAAGATGAAATATTTCAAATGACTGCGAAAGAAAATGAATAATTAGAAGAATATGTCGAAATATTTCAGTATAATTTGCAAAGATCACCCTATGGTACATTACCAGGTGAAGTACTCAAAGCAACTTTGATCAAAGGCATGAGAGATGAATGCATAGAAACATTGAATTTAATGGGGAAAGGTGACATTTATCAGGAAACTTATGAAGATATTGTTCTATTGTGTATCAGGTGCTCACGAGGAAGTACATGGAACAGGTCAGGAATGCAGACATCCCTCACAAGAAATAACAGTATCTCCAGCGGGGTGTTACATGAGTTGAAGTCAGTAATCTCCTAGAAAACTTTAAAATAGATATTCTGAGCACTTTGAATACACAATTGGATGTATTGTAGGCCAAACAAAAAAAGGTAGAGGCAGAATAGAGCTTGGCTATATTTTTCCACAGGTGCAGAAAGAAACATTGTCCAAGGGAATGCCCCTTGGATATATTTCGGGTTTGCGCTATTTGCGCCAAGGATCATGACATAGATTGAAGGTTGTATTCAAAGAATAAGAAGAGTAAAAAAAAACATTATATCTGATGGCTCAGTGCCATCAATGGCAGTCCCGACCTCAGAATACTTTTCAGGACCCTTCCTCTTTCTTTCTTGGACAGTACAATCAATAGAAAAATCCTGGACAGTATAATCAACAACATCATTTTGGAAGCACATGGTAGGGCCAACCATTTACTAATCAGAACTAGCAGCCCCAGCAGTACCCACCTGCAATTCCTACCTGGCCAAACCAGTCTGCCACAAACCCCAACTGGAAAAATCAACCAACTACAAGTTCCAATTGGCCAAATTCGCAATACCCCACCTCATCCTAGAAAAATTTGCATAATACCTACCCTCCACAATGGCCTAACTCAGCTGCCCAAAACCTAAATTGGAACCAGAACTGGTAGCGCCCCATGGGGATGAATAACCAACCTATGGGGATGACCTCTCAAACCCAACCTCCATTACAAACTCCACTCCCATTGCCCCAATCACAATTGCACCCTCAATTACCTACCCAGCCCCACTCGAATCCCAATAAGAGACTAGCTCAGCTTGTCCAGATTATGGAAAGTGGAGAAGGGGAAATCAATTTAGTAGGGTGCAATGGAATTCAGTTAAGATCGGGGCACATCATCTCTCTCAAACAAAATGACGTCCCCCAAGAACAGGGAAATGAAAAAAAACCAACAATAACACCCTCGACTGTGGAAATAACAGAAGAGATCAGGCAAGGGAGGAACACAGTCAAATCAAAAGACTCTGATAAGGATGCAATTTCCTTGCCTTCGTTCTTCGAAAGATTGATGATAGAAAAACCCACCGTATATCCTAACTTCGACATTGTAGGGGAACTCAGGAATTTATACATCAAAATCCCACTTCTGCAAGCCCTACAAGACATATCAATCTATGCAAATACAATCAAGGAGCTATGGGGGAGGAAGCCCATCAGAAAAATAAAAAATTCATCATCAACAATTCATGTAGTGGGATCCTTATCTGATCTAATTTTGGGTAGAGAAACACCAGTTAAATATGCAGATCCGGGGAACCCCATAGTAACAATTCAGATTCAGAGTTGTTCCTTTCCAAATACCCTAGAGGATTTGGGGGCATCCATCAATATTCTAACTATGGAAACCTGCAATGCACTGGGTCTTCACTCTTTCGACCCAACCTCGATTATGTTTCAATTGGCTGAATGATCAGTGGTCAAACCACTAGGCACACTACATGATATATCCATTTCAGTTGATTCTTGGGAATATCCCTTAGATTTTCTCATCATCAACCCAAAAAGTGGACTTGAAGGGCATCCATTGATATTTGTAGTAACCCGGTTTAAGTCCCTATAGTCTATACACAGTCGTAAGGATCCATCCTTCTTCTTTACAAAAATTACTGGTGCGCCCCAGGGCTAGACACTAGGCCTTATTAGCCCTAAGTCCAGTAACTCTTTCAGCTGCATTTGCAATTCACAAAGTTCCGGTGCTGTCATCCGATACAGAGTCTTGGATATTGGTTCTGCACCAGGTTTTAGCTCAATAGTAAAATCAAGCTCTCTTTCTGGAGGTAACCCTGGTAACTCGTTCAGGAAAACATCTTGGAATTCTGACAAGACCAGATACTGATCTAATGAGGGTCCCTTCCTATTTTTCACTGCCTCTACTACATAAAGTCGACACCCTTGTCTCAAGCATCGCTTGACCTTCATAGTGGATATGAAGCGTAATGACACTTTTCTCTGTATACCCTGGATCTCTATTGGTCTTCCTGCATCATCGACACATAACACCCTCTTTGCGAAATAGTATACCAAGGATCAATGAGCTGCTAACCAATCCATTCCAATGATTAAGTCATACATCCCAAGAGCAGTGACGTATACTTTCAACCTGGTAGTACACACTCCCAGGTCTACTATACAATTATCGACACTAGGTCCTACTGCTTGTTTTTCCCCCGAAGCCATCTCGACTTGTTTAAAGTCATCGTGCTCGTAGGCTGCCAACCCACTCTTTTCTAATGCAGATGGTGAAATGAAACTATCTGTTGCACCAGAATCAAATAAAATCTTAACATTGATATGATTTAGCATACCTGACGACTCCACCATCGTGGATTGATGTTCGGCTTGGCGGTTATTAACTACTGCGTGAATATGGTGGCTACTACTTGCTCTCCCCATTGGTGCCTTTCCTTCTCTATGGATGAACCCTGATTGTAACTCTGGACAGTCATGTTCGTAATGGGGTCCTTCGCATCTCCAACATGCAATACGAGATTGAACCAGTGCACTGTTATGTGACTGATTCCTAAATGAGTTCCTTCCCCTGGAACCCCTGCCCCTGCTCACTGTTCCCTGATAAGGTCGTGGTCCTATCTGCACCATTGGCATTGAACGAGATGTTGCACTAGCCGCCATTGAAATCCCTGTAGCCACTGTTCTGGGCGTGAATCTGTTACCATATGGTGGTGGCCTTGAGCCCCCTCCCCTGGGAAATGTCCTCGGGGTCTTTCCTACAAATCCCGAGCGATGCAGAAATGTCGATCTTGCACCCCCAGTCAAGGTCATATGTTCTTCCACGTAACGCGCACTTTCCACTGCCTCTGCTACTGAAGACGGCTTCCACATCCTCACCATAACTCTTATCCTGGGGTTCAATCCATAGTTGAAGCGCTCTGCCTGTCATTGGTCGCTATCCATATACGACACATATTTGACTAGTTCCATAAACCTGATTTCGTATTCTTCTATCGTTTTGTTTCCCTGTATTAAGGCATGAAATGCCCCAACCTGTTGCTCCTCGTAGTACGCCGGTAGATATTTCCTCCTGAAACTTTCCTCAAAAAGTTCCCAAGACACCGTGTCTGGGGTAAGGTGCAGTTGTCTTTCCAAGTTACCCCACCAATTCAGGGCACTGTACCTTAACTGAAAAATGGCGATCTTTGCCTTTGAATTGGATGCATAGTCTCTTACGGCAAAACACCTGGTCATGCCTTCTAACCATGCTTCCGCGCGTTCACTTGCGCGACCTCCGGAAAACTCCGGAAGTTTGATCTTTTGCAACTCTCGCGTGATGTCTTTAGGTGGAGGTCCTCCCCCTGAATCCCTCGATGCTTCTGGATTACCCGCGCCAGATGGTGGGGGTTCCAGTTCAGTTCCTGCCGGTTGTCGCCCCTTTAAAGTCTCGTTGATGGCTTCCAACAAGCGTAGTATGAGGGTGAGTTCGAGCGATGGTGGTGGTGGCGCTGGCGGTACTTGCAACGACGCTTCCCCGCCTTGAACTCCTCGAGTCCTGACCATCCTGTGTGCTTTGACCTGCATCAACCAAAGTTGTCAAGGTGAGTTCCAGGATGTTTTAAATTGGTGCTACTAAACTTTAGAAATAGGGTTAGGTGTAAGTTTTCTTTACTTGTCTGTAAACAAACGTTACTCCATCAGGGGATTGGCTGGGTTAGGGTTAGGTTTAAGCATCTAAGATTCATTTCTTCGCCCCTACAAAAACAACTACTGGTTCCTTTGCCCTGTGGCTACGCTAGCCTTGCGCTTCTATGCTTACGCTCCTAGTGCATAAGCCGCCTCGTTCCCGCTTGTGCTAGTCTGAGCCCTTTTTGTTTACGCTTCTAATTTGACTAAAAATAACTTCCTTCCTTATGTTTATT
>ML785031.1:1315199-1326820 GCA_009831015.1 Picea engelmannii | reverse complement strand
GTTCAAGTACAAGATGATTCAAAATGAAAATGTCTCCTTGGTATATATAGGAGACTAGGAGGTATAATTACAACTAATGGCCTAAAGACGACATAAATAAAATAACATTACTAATATAATATGCCCCAATTAAGGGTTAATGAACAAGCCGACATAAATAAAATAACATTACTAATCTAATATGCCCCAATTAAGGGTTAATGAGCCAATATTAGGGCTTAACAGAAACTGGTTTAGATCTTTGGATTAGAGGAGAGCCTCCAAAATCCTTCCCAACCATCATGCGAAACAAGACCTTCATGAAAAGCGAAGGGGATGTGGACTCATTGGTCCTATACATTTACATGTCATCCTCTCAGGTATCACATATTTTGGAGAACTCAAGGAAGAAGCTCTTGCTACTTCCAAGCTAAGATGGGATGTATCCTCCGATGAGGTTAAAAGTAGAGAGCCCTTTGGATATAGAAATTTCTTTCCAGCAACCTTCAGAGTAGAAAGATATGCTAGAATACTCTAGGAGGAAGGACCTACTTGGATGGGATGTAGGTATAACCCCCCTCTCCTCTGGTTTCCTCCAGAAGTTTACCAGAAAGATTTTCAAATTAATAAAAAGAGGCAGGACACTGCTTTTGACGAAATCAAAAGAAACCATGGTTTCAGGAGATCTAGTGAGCCAACTTTTCCTCCCTACAGTATAACTAGTTTACATGAAATACTCTAGCTTGCATGAGGACATGCAAGAAGGTAAGTTGGGGGGTCTGTTGGTTTACGAAAAAGGTACAAATATCTTCCTTTTTCCCACAGTTCATGATATGATTTTGATTGATTCTTTATATAGTTAGGGATAGATAGGAAATAATATGATTAATATGTCTCTTAGGGTTGTTATTAAATTTTTATTAAATATATTATAATTTACAATTGGAATGGTTTGATTTTGTTGCAGAATTGGATAAATAATTGTCAAAAATAACCAAAGAGATTTTGGCTATGCGCAAGCTATTGGAGGTTGAATACTTTTTAGGTGCAAAGCAGTTTGAAGATAATGCATTTTCTATATTCTAATTTTATAATAGTAAAGAAATCATGAGGATCTTTCGATCCTCAAGATAGCTTGATTTACCCAAACTATTGTAATATATAAGATGGTAATAGATCCAGAAAAAAGAAGGAAAAAAATGCATTCAAGTAATTAGATTCAGAATTGTTCTGTGCAAGTAGTTCTTTTAAATGTTTTACTAGCCATGGAATCAATGAAAGTTTTGAGTTTTTTTATCATTTCTGTTCTCTGAGTTTCTCGTAGAAGTACTTCTAAAGGCTGAGAGCCCATTTTGAAGGAGCTACTGTCTCATTCTGTAATTGTATCAGTTCGAAGTTTGATTTCCATTTTGTGATGCAAATCTCTTTTACAATAGTTAAGGATAAATGTATAAGTGTGTTAATGATTTTATGATTGTTTGTGCATAGAAGACAAACATTTCCATTAGTTATTAATGATTGTCATTATGATTTCCATTTCTGAAGTTATTGCTTGACAGTTGCTCACATTTTCATTCACGTTGTTCCTTTTCCTTAGATTTACGATTGTTGTTCCTTTCGGTTAAAGTTACAATAGTTGCTCCTTTCGGTTAAAGTTACAATATTTGTTCCTTTCAGCAAAGTTACATTATTTGTCCCTTTCGATTAGATTATAATTGTTGTTTCTTTCTATAAATAGAGTAATTTGTCATTTTCTTTCCAGTAATCAGAATTCATAATTGATAGTTAATTTTGCAAGTCCTTAGTTAGATTCAAATACTGCTTTCTACTTAAGTGAATTCAATGGATTAATTAGTTCCTTTCCCTTTCACAACATCTTAATATTCAGATTTCAATTCCATTTAGTTCTTAGAATATTTGGTGAATGTTTGAGGAACTTGATTTTTGATGAGCTCATATTTGGTTTAGCTACACAATTTTAGGCTACCTACATAGACTTTGCTGATATTCTTGAGATAAAAGACGAATCTCCGGGTTGATAAATTAATGTTAAACTAAGGTTGTTTTTAGGACATCTTTAGACACCAATAGCTTCATGGATGCAGATTGGGAAGACAACCCAATGGACAGAAAGAGCACATCAGGGGGGATCTTTAGTATCGGATCTATAGTTCTTTCTTGGTACAAAAAGAAACAAAGATCTGTGGCACTCAGTTCAACGGAAGCGTAGTACATGGAAGTGATTCAAGCTACATGTGAGGCTATCTGGATAAGAAAGATCTTGGTTGGTTTTTTTGTTTCTCATTTAGATCCGACAATGATTCATTGTGATAATCAAAGTTGCATTAAAATCTCGATTAATCTTGTGTTTCATGATAGATCTAAGCATATAGATATCCGGTATCATTATCTCAGAGATTGTTTGCAATGGAAGATCATGTTGGTTCAGTACATTCCTACGGAAGATCAGGATGCAGACATTCTGACGAAGGTGATCACCAGGAGAAAATTCGAATACCATAGATACAGTATTGGGGTGAAGGATAATCCCTTTCTTGTTGAGAGGGAGTGTTGAATAGTCAACAAAAAATGTATGTCTAATTTATTTTTCTCTTAAATAAATTGAACAATAAATATTAATCTCTTATCTCATAATTACTTGAAAATAGTTAACTAAAATGGAAAATCAGTTACCTATAGGAAATTTGATTTCAAAGGTTGACTGGTGAGATATCCAAGTTGAATTAGTTGTAACTAAGTGATTCGAAGTTGTAACAGAGTTGGAGGTGTAGTTATGTTAGTTGTGAAGTAGTTTAACTCAGTTAAGTGAGTTAAGCTCAGTTGTACTAGTTGTAACTAAACTTACACTAGTGAGAGATCAATGAATTAATTATTAATTAATTCAGAATCATTGATCTCACATGCAACTGAAGATTTACCACTATTAACTACATGCATGTCAAATCCAGTGGAGACCTAGTTGAGATAATAGGTGAAAGGGACAATTTGACTATCATTTGTGATTTGAGTGAGTGCACTCATGCAATCACACACACAGTGGATGTTCCCATGAGGAATGTGCATCCTAGGCAAGAGGAATTCAAATTCATTGCAGAGATTTCCATTAGCAGGGATTGTGCAGAAGAGGCATGTTGTGTGGAGACAGTAAATTGACACATGCATTTGCCAATTTTTTTATGACAGTGTGAGACGATTGTATATTGTATTGATATCTCTTGGATTAGAGTTTTGTATGGGATTGTTTCATGATCCATGATAAATACATAATATATGATAGTGGTCTTTTTAGCTTTATGCTTTCCTGGTAAAAACATATGTGTTATGTGTGATTGATATTTCTTCTTGATATTGCAATTGGCGATCATGTTTTAAATTCTGCAAGAATTTTCTGTAGAAGCAATTATGTATTTAAAAGTGGCAAATAATTGTTAGATCAGGAGAATCCATGCAATACATAATTCATATTGAAATTTCTACAGAAGTTTGAAGTGGTAAAATCAGCATGGTATCAGAGAGAATGATCTGAGGGGAAATGAAGTACATGATCTCATATCATAGGAAATCCATAACCAGCAAGCCAAAATAAAAGGCAAATTTCAAGGAAAAATTGTACTGAGGAAGAAATAAGTTTTTGCAGGTTTACTAAGGTGTACGTGGGTCACAAAAATCACAGTAACATACATATCTGGGAGGATTTGAACATAGTCATGTGTATATGGGTTGAAATTGTCACAGTTTCATTCATACATGGGTTTCAGTGATCACAGTCATGTACATACGTGGGATCTAGTGGTGATAGTCACATACAATTCTATACGGGTCAATACCCGAGTAGTTTCTAGTAGCAGGTTACTTGTAGGGAAGGTTATCATGTCTTTGGGAAGAAAACACCATCATTAAGAGTTGAAGACATATTGGATGGAGAATCCAATTTCCTCTCTTGGAAAGCAAGACTAAATTGGGTGTTTAAGGAGTATGACCTTTGGGAGTTAGTGGACAAAGTTGTTACTCCACTAACAGATCAAAAATATTTGGAAGCTTACAGTAAGAAAGAGATCAAAGAATAAAGAGTCATATTGGATTCAATGAAGGATCATATAATTCCTCACTTATCCGAGAAGAATACAACCAAAGAGATGTTTAATTTCTTGGTAGGGTTATTCCAGAGCACAAACATGAATAGGAAAATGTTCTTAAGAAATAAGCTCATATCAATGCATATGTATATATCTAATTATGTTACCATATATTTCATGAGGATCACACAAGTGCGTGATCATCTTGCAACCATATGGGAGAAAATAGAGGATGCAGAGATTTTGAATTTGGAATTGAATGGTCTTCCAAAGTCATGGGAACCATTTATCAAGGGATTTTTCACTTGGTAACATCTCCCATATTTGCAGATACTTTGGGATGATTACATCCAGGAAGAGATTCGGGATGAGTATAAGATAAATACGCAAGGGGGTAGTGAATATAGCTTGGATCTTGTCAGTAATACAAGGAAGGGAAAATGAAAGAGTTCTAGCAAGAAGGGTAACAATTATGGAGGTTCATCACAATCAAGAAAGAAGAAGGACTTGAGTAAAATCAAGTGTTTCTCATGTCATAAGAATGGATATTATCCATCTTAGGCTCCAGAGAATAAGAATAAGGGTAATGGAAAGATGCAAACAAATACATCAACAAAGACACAACTTGATGAGTTTGCAACAAAGTTTGAAAAGGATTACTCATTGGTTTCTTTCCTTTCTACAATCCCACCTCTGAGGAGTGTGAGGTTCTTGGATAGTGGTGCATCTCTTCATATTATAGAAGCACGAGAGTTGTTTAATAGTTTGATAGAGAATGACTCACATTTTCACGTGGAGCTTGGTGATGATGCCAAGCATGTAATGAAGGGAGAGGGAAGAGTTATGTTCCATATCGAGTTAGGGGGTTTGTTGGATTCCATTGATGTTCTTTATGTATCGGTTTTGAAGAAGAATTTTCTTTCAGTCTCAGCTATGGAGGACAAGGATTGTTTTGTTAATTTTCAGAGAGGAAAAGTACTCATACATCGAGATAAATCTATCCCAAACAATGCATTGGTCATTGTGGCTAGAGAAGGAACTTTATATAGGTTACAGGGCATTGACAGGCCCAAATGACCCATTCAAACAGGTGAGGGAAAATTCCCAAGGGAAATTCATTAGACCCATTCTCATTTGGGTTAGCGTTTCTGACAAGAATATTGGTCTGGTTTCCACTATAATTAATTATATAAACATTAATATGAGAAATTGAAGGTTCTTAGATGAATTAAAATATGAAATTAAACTAAAATGATGTTAGTTAAAACTAAAATAAGATGTATTTCTACGCTAAACTCAAATTATAATGATCCTTATCCAACTAATAAAAAATAAATTTAATAAAAAATGATATATTCCAAATTATAAATAATCCATACATTCAAATAATGAATAAAGTTGCAATGTAATTAAACATGTTAACAAAACAATGTGCTCAAGTTTAATGACATTATGATTGTATTTAATCAAGGAAACAAGCGGTAACATTTTATTCGGATAAAACTATAGAAATAATTCACACAATTAAAGTCACAAAACAAATATAAGTAGGTAAAGAATTAAGAAAAATCCCAACCACATTCACCAGAATCACCCATCTCCAAAATCCTTCTTTATCTTTATTCAAATGAAACTAATAGTACCATCCAAATTGCAAAAGCACAAAATTCCATTACCCTTTACATTCATCTCTTTTATAGAATACACAGATAATATTTTTGTATTTCTCCAATTGTCAATTGTCAAATGACTGAAGAAAGACTTCATTTCTCTTTCCCTATTAGGGTATTACAGTAACTACAAAAATATGATTCTACTACAAAATTAGTTTACAATATAATAATCAAGTGGGCCTTTGATGGAGGAGAAACTCTCCATGCCAACCATGCGCCAGCTAGCTAGCCCACATCAACGCACACATTCAATGAGGAGAAGAGGCACCAACCCTCTGACATTTTAAAATTTGAATGTAAATGTAATTAAGTGGATGTAAGGTCGTTGAGCCATGAAGTCACGCCTTTGCGCAGGAAAAGATGTAGATAACCTTTAATGGTTGTAAGGCTGCAATCTAGATCCAATATGGACTAGACATCCATTTAATTATGAATTCAATGTAATTGAATAGGGTAGGTAGCTTGGAGAGAAGAGCTCGAAGAGCCCGCTCATGTAAAATATCTTTTTGGTCTTGTTTTGAGTTAGTCTTAGGTAGTAAGAGAATAGAGAAGAGAGAAGAGAAAAAGAGTAGAGACACTATCAAAATTCTGAGCTCAGGAACACCTTGTAAAGGAGGCATTTGATTAATACAAACCAGAGCAGTTTTTCCTGCATATTTTCTGTGTTGTGTGAATGTCTATGTGTGTTCTATTTATGCTGTGAATGTATGTTGTAAATGTGCGTTTACAGGGACAAATAGGTTTGTTTATCTGTAGAGTTCTTTGCTTTCAGGTTGGAGTTGTTTGAGGCTTCATGCCAAGAGGGCATGATAGAACACTATGGGTTCTGATAGTCAGTTCTTAGAGAGCACTTCCAATTCTATGGAATTTGGACAAGGACATGCTAGGAGGGCACACCAACTGAAATCATTGACTCAGTGGAAGACCTCAAGGTTGCTGAATACCTTGGAGGCAAGACTGTGTATAGGAAGACACAGTGGAAGACATAATCGCTGCAGGATTCTACAAGAACTCTGCCAGGTGGGCATTGAGTAGATGCACGGGTTGCATTGAGGACGAAATCCATTGTGAGTTCAAGAAGAAAACAGAGTCACTGAGAGAACTCTGGGGGAACTCTTCCAGGAGGGAATTGAGTCAGTGTGCAGATAGAGCACGGAAGGAAAGAACTCTTTTGAGTTCTAGAATATAAGAAGAGTCCAAGGAAGGATCTTCACAGGGTTGTTGAACACCCTGCAGACTAAACAAGAAGTTGCTTGAGCAAGAGAGTGCCAGGAGGGCATCAAATTCTCCATCTGAGGGAGAAGGAAAAAAGGGTTAATCCATTAGAGGTCGAAGCTACAGAAAAATCTCAGAAGAGATAGAACCTTTGTGTGTGCCAAGACTCTGTAAGGAGCGCGGAAGTCGAGGAATCCTTTAAAGGAGAGAAACTCAGGAGGAGTAGTGATTTCATACACAAAGCCATAACTGCAAATGTCACAGAGGCCAAGGAACTCTTTGGAGAGTTTAGAATCCCAAAAGCTCAAGAGGGACAACGTCTTTGAGAATGCAGGCAAGACCCAATGGTGTAGAGCTCACAGAGGAAAAGAAAAGGTTGAAGCCTTTGGAATTTGGAAAATATTCCAAAGTTTGGGAAGAAAGCACAAGCTTAAGGGGAGATCACAGCTGTCATTAGATCAGGCCAAAGGCTAGACATGGACCATTGAAGTTTTCATGTTCAGATAGAAGCCAAAGAGTGCACAGGAGAAGAGAAGATCTAGACTGTCGGATCTTGCTCAGACAACCGATAGCCATTGGATCTATTGAAAGAAGCACGAGGTTTAATCTTCGCACGTAGAGCAGAGAAATCCAAGAAAGTCCCAACAGGGCAGGAATATCGAGATTTTGGATTTTGGGAGTTCGGGATTTTGGAGGTCTTGATGATGAGAGATCAAGGCACTTCACAGTGAAAGTCCCAAAATATGCGAAAAGATCTGAGCCGTCCATTTAGAGGAGGACATATGTTGTGAGATATCCATTCCGAGGATTTGGACATCGAAAAGTATAGAAGGGAGTCTTTCGACTTCGTGAGTGGCGAAGTCCCAAAAACATTCTGGACCATCCCTTCCTAGGAGGACACGTGGTGGAGATTGGTGTGTCCACTAGTTTTTCTGATACCAGGGATTCGAGAAGACATAGGAATTGTGCCACAGGGATCATGGAGTCCTAAAATCCCAAAGAGGATCGGAAGCATCCAGGGAAAGGACAGGTGAAAGTAGGAGGGTACTTCGGGTACCAGAAGTATAGAGGTCAGCGAAGGCTTAGTGCAAAGGGATTCATGAAATTCTGAAACACGAAGTCCCTAAAACGTTCAGAGAGCATTGTCGGGTCATGAGGGCGAAAGCCAAGCATTTCAGCATACCGGATATCAGGATTTTGGAAATCCTGAGGGTGAGAGATACAGGATCTTTGAGAGGAAAACCATGAAATGATCAGGGTCGTCGATTCAAGAGTGGATCGTGACTATCGATATTGGCCAGGAGAAAAAGGGTCGTATCATCACTTTATCATTTTAGAGATCGGAAGTGTGAGAGAGCAAGTGCAGAGGAGACCTTGGAACAAGAGAACTCGAAAACGTGAAGTCCGAAAGGATTTGCGGGAGGCGTCATTTGGGCATATCAAAGTTCATAACTTTGGGAGTTCTGAAGACAAGGGTTTAGAGGTTTGTGGGGATTGAAACTCTGAAATCATGAAAAGTGAAGAACCATAAGTGAAGTTGTTTCAGCAAATTGGCATTTCGGAGACTAGGAGATCGAGGAGTCAAGGACTCTCAACATCAGGACTCAAGGAGTCCCAAAACCTAAAATTCCATTTCGGGAAAGGATTGCGGTCGTGCGAGGTCGTGTGTAGATGAAAACTTACGCCTTGATGAAATTGTTTCTATAGGTGGGCTTTCATATAAGGACCTATGGATTGAAATTTAAGGTCTCGATAGGGATCTGAAAGAGCCACTTCGACTCAGAAGGGAAATTTTAATGATCTTGCATGGACCTTGGACCTGAGGGTTTGGGGATCTACATCATTTGGTATCAGAGCTTGATTTTGTCTATCTCAGGCAGAGGGAGAGAAAGAATACTTTGATACACATCATCAGTGGTATCAGATCTTGACTCTATTTGTATATTTCAGGTAGAGAGAGCAGGAAGGAAAACACTCCGATATACACAAGTTTGGTATCAGAGGCAGCTTGCAGAGACAGGCAGGGGAAGACAGAGTGTTGGAACCCTGTGATGATTGTCCGCAGGAATGAAACAATCAAGAAGACAGTCTGGTCGACTATGTAGGGGACGCTGGAAGTACTTAGGGTTGAAGAGTGACATCAATAGATCTGTCTGGAGGACAAATAGATAGTGGGTAGAATGACTACTGAAGGTCATGCACACGATGGGAAGAAGATCCATCAATAGTTGGAGAATTCTACAAGAGATAAATAAATTTTCTAGATCAGGGTGAGGATGGATGAATGTTAAGGTCCTAACCCACACATAGGTAGATCAATGTATTTGGATGTAATAAAGGTCAATATTAATAAGGCATTTCAATAAGATAGAATAAGGTGGATGTAAGAAGACCTAATAGAAGCTTACACTTCTAGAAGGATCTTCCTCTATATGCTTCTCTTAATAGGCATATTTAGTATAAATAAGGGTCGAGTGTATGAAAACCCTATCTTGGAGATTATTGTAATAGAGCACTGCTTGATTAGAGGTTGCCCCCTCGAAGAGGCCTATGAACATGTCTTTCTAAATCAAAGTGTTATTTCTAATGCTGTTCTTATATCATTTCTGTGTTATTGTGGAGATTATGCTGGATATTTTATTGTTATTCTGCCATTTCTAGCTTTTTATTTCTGTTCTGCATATTTTATATATCTGGTATCTTGCAAGTGGTATCAGAGCACTTTCCTTGGCAGAAATTGTGGGTATTTTTTTTTTAGGGTAGAGACGTATTCCAACGTCTTTAAGCCACAGAGATCTGTCGTTACGCGTATAAACCCGTGGTTGAGGGATTCATACACGCAAGAAATACAAGTGGTTCTTAAGCGCACATTTGTTGGCCACCCTTGTAACCCCTGTTGGTACCCCTTCGAGTGGTAGTGCATCAAACAACACCTGTGTACGAATCAGCCTAGATTTCCTGAAGCCCTCTTTAGATAAACCTATCGGCCATCATCTTGTTATAGTGTCACCGAACAACACTTGGGAAGATACTCTCTAGTACCTGGGTAGTCGAGTAGTACAGCTAAGGGTACGGTCTATCCTCCTTAGTTAGTTCCGTAAGATATTGGGCCGAATACTACTGTTGGACCCCGCACGTATATCAGAGAGCTATAGCATAGGGAAAACCCTTGTCTGTAGAACCCTTGAATACCTAACCCTTGGAGAACATAAACAAATTAAACCGACGAGATCTATTTTCGCGCATCTGTGTTCGGGTTGCCAAGTAAATACACATTTCTTTCTAGTTAGTAATTTGGGGATTTTAGCACTGCAACATTCTTCAGACCATAGTATAACCCTGCAGCTGCAAAACAAAAAAAAAAAGTTTGGAAATTTTTTCACCATTATTTGAGACCTATTCCATTAGATTCATCTCTTCTCCCTTATCACATTCATCCATATCATTTTTCTGCAAAAAATTTTGACCCCGCCCACTCCCTTTTCAGTTCACCCATCCTCATGGACCATACCCCTAGCCAAGAACTAGAGTCTCACTTCAACACCTTGCAATCTAGTTTCCTCGAGACCCAACAAGAAATCAATGCTACTATTTCCTCCTGTGATACATCCATCAATACCACCATAAATGCATCTATAAATGCAGCCATGTGGTCTGCAATGACGGAATTCAAACACAAACTAACCACCCAACTTGAATCTGTCTTTGCATCACTCTGCACAAAACTCAAGATCCCTACCGATGACTCTTTTCTTGATGCACATACAAAGACTGAAGGTGAAACTTCTTCCCATTCCTTTTAGCCCCATCACTTTCAATGAGACATACGCCTTCCACGGGTGGATGTAACCAAATTTGATGGCTCGAACCCCACTAGTTAGGTCACCCAAATGGAACATTATTTCTCTCTCTACAACATTACAGATGACTTGGCCAAACTCCAGTATGGTGTTCTTGTAACAACCCCTTCGTTATGTCTATGAATAGCGAAGCACAATAGAAATTTTCTTCTTCTTCTTTTTTTTTTTTCCAAAGAATATGAAATTAACAACATCACATAATTCATATCAATGCAAAAACACATGACATCATAACTAAAGTGACACATGATCAAAATATAAACAAACTCTACAATTTCATTGCCGAACGAAAGATGTCGAACTAAAAAGCCAGAACGATCTCACAAGATTATCATCAATATCAATAAATTTGCCAAACATAAAAATGCCTTCTACCTTACCAATTAAAATCATACCGTTGCCTTACGCCCGCGTTGGAAGACATCCCGCACTCTGTACTGCGTCCCGCACTCCATGCCGCTTCTTCTTGCCGACCAATAAAGCTCACCGGTACCTCCTAGCCAACGCTAGGGGTACTCTTCTTCCCCCTTAGCCCCCCGAGCCGCAAAGGGGCCACACAAGAACCAGAGATAGTCTAGCATCTCAGATCGCCTCAATGGCTGAGCTACCATTCCAATCACAGCTGAGACATACCCAACTCCTCACAAGCAACCTGTCAAGCCACAATTCGGTAGCGTAATGTTACGCTAACCGTTCATCCCCTTCTTCCTTCCTTTCCCCTCCTTTTATAGAATTTTGAGACTGACCTAATTCATAAATCATTAATTAATTAATTTTTAATGACTAACCCTCTAACA
>ML785031.1:1281863-1305549 GCA_009831015.1 Picea engelmannii | reverse complement strand
GAGTCAATAGCACCTGTATATAGCAATAGTAAAACATCCTGTCATCAATCATGACGCATCATCATCAAATTTAAGTGGTTCATCATCATAAAAATCCAGATCACTTGCGAGCAAGTGTCCTCAAAGAATAAGTTTTGTCAGTGTGCCAGAGCGGGATGTTACAGTTCTCCATCTAGATCAAGAACGCTGACAATGGTGGAAATGGAGAAAAACTTCCCATCAAGGGTATATTGCTTGGACACAATTTGTGACTGAGCTTTATGAACGCTTTGACACTTACACCAACCATTTGGGTTGTTTGACAAAATTGAAGCAATTAGGCATAGTAGAAGACTTCATAGCTGCATTTGAGTGCCTAGCTTTTCGAACAAAGGGCATGACTAATGCTTTCTTTCGAGAGTGTTTTATCAGTGGCCTCAAGGAGGAGATTCGGGCCCATGTCCTCATGGCTCCACCTACGACTTGGGTGGAGGCTACTAAAAAATCTAAAGAAGCACAACAAATTGTTTCCTCTCAAAACCGTAAGCCTTCCTTTATCCCTTGCCCTAAACCAGTACACCCCACTACTCCCTCTGCCCCATTAAAGATCCAAAAATTGACCCAGGTTGAAATGGTTGAATGCCAACTCAAAGGCCTCTGTTATAATTGTGATGACAAATATTTCCCAGGCCACAAATGTAAGGAACAAAAGCTTTTCATGGCCATCTCTGATGATATTCCAGAAGAAGATGTTGACACTCCCCTTGTGCTCGAGTCACCAGAAATCACTGACATAAAACCTCCCGAAGTGGAACCAATCATTTCCCTCAATGCTCTCACCAGCTTCTCTGCCCCCCAAACCCTCAAGTTAATTGGTTACATCAAGCACCGAAAGGTCATCATTCTGGTTGGTAGTGGTAGCACCCACAATTTTATTCATCACTGCATTGCCCAAGAAACCCATTGCTACATCCATGCTGTCAACAATTTCCAAATCATGACTGCCAATGGTGGTTCTATGAAATGTGGCAGGCGTTGTGAAAATGTGCATCTCCAAATCAATGAATACCACCTAAAATCCCATATGTTTGCTATTGACATGGGCGGTTGTGACATTGTGTTGGGTGCAGACTGGATAAGGACTTTGGGTTCCATTCTCATAGATTTTCAGAACTTAACCATGCAATTCGACCAAGGAGGCCACCAATATAAATTCCAAGGCATCATTGTTGGTTCCCCCAAGGTCATCAGTTCTCACCGCATGGAAAAATTTCTCAAAAAAGTTCATTTTGGTGTCATTGCCCAACTCCATGCCATAAAAGCCACAGAGACACCCCGAGTACCCCAAGACCTCCAATCCCTCCTTTCTAAACATCAAATGGTATTTTCCACTCCCCAAGGACTCCCTCCTTCCCGCAGTGTTCATGATCATTCCATTCTCGTTATCCTAGGAAGCCTTCCCACCAATATTCGTCCATATCGCCACCTGTTTGCACAAAAAAATGAAATTAAAAAAATGGTCAAGGAAATCCTTACTGCCAGTGTCATCCATCCTAGTAAGAACCCTTACTCATCTCTGGTTGTCATGGTACTGAAGAAATAAGGTTCTTGGAGAATGTGTCCTGACTTCCGTGATCTCAACAAACTGACCATCAAAGACAAATTTCTCATTCCTGTCATTGATGACCTCCTGGATGAATTGAGTGGAGGACAATTCTTTACTAAACTTGATCTTCGCTCGAGCTATCACCAAATATGTATGAAAGAGGCCAACATTCCCAAGACCACCTTTCACACTCATGAGGGCCACTATGAGGTTTTGGTCATGCCCTTTGGCTTGTGTAATGCCCCCTCCACCTTTTAGAGCCTCATGAACCATGTCTTCTGCCCTTTTCTCCGTGATTTTTTCTTAGTTTTCTTTGATGATATCCTCATCTATAGAAAAACCTGGATAGGCCATCTTACTCATGTATATCAAGTTCTCTGCCTACTCTCTCAGCACCAACTTTTCCTGAAACGGTCCAAATGTGCTTTTGGTGCCTCAGAACTAGAATACTTGGGTCATCTGGTGGGAAAGGATGGCGTCAGGGTGGACCTGAAAAAGATTGAATCTATGCAAGACTGGCCACACCCAAAGACTCTCAAAATATTGCGGGGATTTTTGGGCTTCATATGGTATTATCGCAAGTTCATTAAGAACTATGAAAAGATTGCAGCACCTCTTACGGCTCTCCTCAAAAAGAACTCTTTCACTTGGACTCTAGCAGCTGCTCAAGATTTTCAAACCTTGAAGACGACCATGTGCACCACTCTAGTTCTGGCCCTTCCTGACTTCACAAAGACCTTTGTGTTGGAATGTGATGCCTCAGGGAAAGGAATTCGTGTTGTCCTTATGCAATAAGGTCGACCTTTGGCCTTCACTAGCAAGCAACTGTCTAAAAGGAATCTGGGCAAACCCATTTATGAAAAAGAAATGTTGGATATTCTACATGCCATTGAGTTGTGGCATCCTTATTTCTTGGGGCAACGCTTCCAAATTAAGACCGACCATCAAAGCCTCTAGTACTTTATGGAACATTGCATTTCCTCCTAGGAGCAACAAAAATGGGTGACTAAGCTTTTTGGATATGATTATGAGATCATTTATAAGAAGGGCAAAGACAATGTCATGGTAGATGCATTTTCTTGGAAATATGAAGACAAAGGATCCCTTTTTTCTCTTTCTTTCATTGCACCCAATTGGCTCCAAGCTATGCACCAGGAATGGCTTCAAGATCCCAAAAGTTCGCATCTGATCCAGCAACTGCAGAACAAGGCTCTCTCTCCCCCAGGGTACTCCTGGCTCTAGGATGAGCTTTGATACAAAGGCTGCTTGTATTTAAATAAACAATCCAATCTCAAATCCATGGTACTTTATGAGCTTCATGCTACACCCACAGCAGGGCACTCAGGGTTCACCAAAACATATGACCGAGTCAAACATTCATTTTTCAGGGATGGTATGAAACAGGACATCTCTAAGTTTGTCACTGAATGTGAGGTGTGTCAATGAAACAAGGGAGAAATAGTCAAATCTCCAGGCACCCTCCAACCGCTTCCGATTCCCCCTGCTATTTGGAAGGATATCTCTATGGAATTTATTACAGGCTTACCCAAATCGGGGAATAAATCATTCATAATGGTGGTGGTGGATCACCTTTCCAAGTATGCTCATTTTTGCGCTCTTCACCACCCATTTACTGCATTCACGGTGGCTCAAATTTTCATGGACCAGGTCTTCAAGCTTCATGTCATGCCACACTCTATTGTTTCTGATCGAGACCCAACTTTCACAAGAAATTTTTGGCAAGAACTGTTTAAGCTACAAGGCACACAATTGCAACTTAGCTCAACTTATCATCCCCAGACAGATGGTCAAACGGAAATTGTCAACAAGTGTTTGGAAACATATCCAAGGTGCTTTGCCTCTGAAAAACAACACTAGTGGGATCAATGATTACCCCTCGCCGAATGGTGGTACAACACTACATACCATACAGCCACTCGCATGACTCCTTTTGAAGTGGTATATGGACAAAAGCCACCTTCAGTTCTCTCATACTTATCAGGTACCTCGAAGGTCCAGGCAGTTGACCAAACACTTACAGTCCGAGAGGATATCCTTCATACTCTTAAAGAGAACTTGGTCATGGCACAGAATAGAATGAAGTAGCAAGCATATCAAGGTCGCTCAGAATGTCAATTTGCAGAAGGGGATTGGGTGTTTCTGAGACTGCAACCATATAAGCAAACTTCCCTCAAGGCCGAGCATTGTTAGAAGCTAGCACCCAAATTTTATGGCCCTTACACAGTTATCAAGCATGTGGGACAAGTCGCATATCAGTTAGCTCTGCCCAGTCAGTCGAAGTTACATCCTATTTTTCATGTTTCATGCTTGAAGAAGGTGATTGGAACTAGGTGCCAAATTAAAACCAACATTCCAGAGTTAACTGAAGAAGGATCCATTTGGCTACAACCAGAAGTAGTTTTGGACCAGCGTGAGCATCGCCTATGTCAGAGAACCATCAAGGATGTGCTAGTACAATGGAAAGATATGACTCCAATAGACGCCACTTGGGAATCAACTACCATTCTGCAACAATTTCCATATCTCAAGCCTTGAGGACAAGGCTGCTTTTAAGGGGCCAGACATGTTAAGGTCCTAACCCGCACATAGGTAGATCAATGTATTCAGACGTAATAAAGGTCAATATTAATAAGGTCTTTCAATAAAATAGAATAAGGTAGATGTAAGAAGACCTAATAGAAGCTTTCGCTTCTATAAGGATCTTCCTCTATATGCTTCTCTTAATAGACATATTTAGTATAAATAAGGGTCGAGGGTAGGAAAACCCTAGCTTAGAGATTATTGTAACAGAGCGTTGCTCGATTGGAGGTTTCCCCCTCGAAGAGGCCTGTGAACATTGCTTTCTGAATCAAAGTGTTATTTCTATTGTTGTTCTTATATCATTTATGTGTTATTGTGGAGATTATGTTGGATATTTTACTGTTATTCTGCCATTTCTAGCATTTTATTTCTGTTCTACATATTTTATATATCTGGTATCTTGCAATGAACTTGCAGTACAGGTGCAACAGGATGTAATATCAAGATGGGTATATGAATGGTCCATGAGGACGAAAGCAAAATGGCCAGTCAGGGTATTGATGGCCAAAGGACAATAGAGGTTGTTTATAAGATGGTTGAGGCATGCTAAAAACCTTGACATTCTAGAGAAGATGGTTCAGGTGTGTGAGCCAGAGGCTAGGAAAAATATTAGTGATATTGAGGGTGAACTGAGGTCAACTGAAGATCTCAAAGATTGCCAAGAGGGAAATCAGATGATATTACTGTGGGATCTCATAGACTTTCATGAAGACAGCTGGGGAATTTCACATTGCCAAGAGGGCAATGAAACGAGGTCACTACGGGATCTCATAGACTGCTAGGAGGGAAACAAGAAAATCCCTGTTTGCTAGGTGGGCATGGGAACTGAAATGAGGCTATGTGAAAGTCTCATGAACTCATAGGTGAGTTCATATTAGCAAGGAATGCTGGTAAGTGAAGATTCATGTGGTTTTACAGGCCATGTGAATGAAGATGATGACAAGTTAAAAAATTGCACCATCCAGAAGGAGGATCAGAGTAATCTTCTGATGATTGGGGGAATTGGAATATTCTTGCCACTTAGCCCAGATGAGGCAAAATATTGTGTTGTCGATGAAGCAACAACAACAAGAGAAGGAAAACTAGCTATGATTGCCAAAGAAGAATTGGAGAAGATGTTAGAAGTTTCCCAAGCAGAGGAAGAGGGTGAGCATTCTGAGGAGTGGCTCAATATTTTCAACCAGGAAGTTGAAAAGACTGCAGCACTGAAGCTTATAGCAGGAGAAAAAAGAGAGGAAGTAGACAACATAGATTTTTCTGATCTGTGCGAAGATATTGAAGCCTCGGAGAGAAGGATGAAGGTGAAGGGCATGCATATCCAACATATCAGGTTGGAAGTAGATGAAGGTGAATTCCAATCTGAGGAGAAGCTGGAGAAAGCTGGAGATGGACCAACAAAGGGAATGGCAGTAGAAACACTATTAGAGGAAGGAGAAGTTGAACAACAGTTCAGTAAGAAGACTGCAGAGATGGAATCTGCAACAGGGTGGCAAGTCAAGGCCATAGAGGATGAAGAAGATGGCATGGGAGATCATGATGATCTGTCCATCTGCAGAAATAAAATTCATCTGAGGAGACTGCATCGACAGAACCATCCATTTTAACAGGTGGATGAGATGATAGAAGACATCAAGAGGATGATGTTTAGATCGACAGAGACTACCAGCAAGGAAAGGCTAGGCAGAAGAAAAGCAGAAGCAACAACAGCAGCAACAAAGCAGTGGAAGAAGTAGTAGTAGTAGGGAAGTGGATCAGATGAACAACTCCCAAGAATTGTTTGGGATCCAGGAGGATTTCAACAACTGATATGGGAAGCTCATGAGAAGGATCTCATGAATTTTACAGCTAAGGAGTATGATGCAGGAGAATCTCTCCCTGCTAGCCATGCGCCAACTAGCCAGCCCACATCAGCGCACACATTCAATGAGGAGACGAGGCGCCAGCCTCTCACATTTTAAAATTTGAATGTAAATGTAATTAAATGCAAGTAAGGTCGTTGAGCCATGAAGTCACACCTTTTTGCAGGCAAAGATGTAGATAGACTTTAATGGTTGTAAGGCTGCAATCTAGATCGAATCTGGACTAGACAACCATTTAATTATGAATTCAATGTAATTGAATAGGGTAGGTAGCTTGGAGGGAAGAGCTCGAAGAGCCCCCTCATGTAAAATATATTTTTGGTCTTGTTTTGAGTTAGTCTTAGGTAGTAAGAGAATATAGAAGAGAGAAGAGAAAAAGAGCAGAGACACTGTCAAAAGTCTAAGATCAAGAACACCTTGTAAAGGAGGCATTTGATTAATACAAACTAGAGCATTTTTTCCTTCATATTGTATGTGTTGCGTGAATGTCTATGTGTGTTCTATTTATGCTATGAATGTATGTTGTAAATGTGCATTTACAGGGATAGATAGGTTTTTCTATCTATAGAGTTCTTTGATTTCAGGTTGGAGTTCTTTGAGGCTTCATGCCAAGAGGGTGTGACAAAAAACTGTAGGTTTTGATAGTCAGTGCTTAGAGAGCACTTCCAATTATGTGGAATTTGGACAAGGATGTGCTAGGAGGGCACACCAACTAAAATCATTGACTCAGAGGAAGACCTCAGGGTTTTTGAATACCTTGGAGGCAAGACTATGTAGAGGAAGACATAGTGGAAGAAAGAATCGTTGCGGGATTCTTCAAGAACTCTGGAAGGTGGGCATTGAATAGATGCACTGGTTGCATTGAGGAGGAAATCCATTGTGAGTTCAAGAAAAAAACATAGTCACTTAGAGAACTCTAGGGGAATTCTGGTAGGAGGGCATTGAATCAGTGAACAGATAGAGCACAGAAGGAAATAACTCTTTTGAGTTCTGGAATAGAAGAAGGGTCCAAGGAAGGATCTTCATAGGGTTGTTGAACACCCTACAGACTCAACAAGAAGTTACTTGAGAAAGAGAGTGCCAGGAGGGCATCAAATTCTCCATCCGAGGGAGAAGGAAAAAAGGGTTAATCCCTTAGAGTTCGAAGCTACATAAAAAGATCAGAAGAGATAGCGCCTTCATGTGTGCAAAGACTTTGCAAGGAGTGTAGAAGTCGAGGAATCCTTTGAGGATTCAAGGAGATAAACTCAGGAGGAGTAGTTCTTTCATACGCAAAGCCATAGCTACATAAGTCATAGTGGCCAAGGAACTCTTTGGAGAGTTTAGAATCCAAAAATCTCAGGAGAGACAACATTTTTGAGAACGCAGGTGAGACCCAATGGTGTAGAGATCGTAGAGGAAAAACAAAGTTCGAAGCATTTGGAATTTGGAAAATCTTCCAAAGTTTGGGAAGAAAGCATAAGCTTAAGGGGAGAGAATAGCTGCCCTTGGATAAAGCCGAAGGGAAGATCTGAACCATTGAAGTTTTCATGTTCAGATAACAACTAGAGACTACATATGAGAAGAGAATATCTAGACCATCGGATCTTGCTCAGACAACCGATAGCCGTCAAATCTATTGAAAGAAGCACGAGGTTTAATATTCATGCGTAGAGTAGAGAAATCCAAAAAAGTCCCAACAGGGCAGAAATATCAGGATTTCAGATTTCGGGAGTTTGGGATTTTCGAGGTCCTGATGACGAGAGATCGGGGCACTTCACAGTGAAAGTCCCAAAATATGCAAAAATATCTGATCCATATATTTAGAGGAGGACATGTGTGATGAAATATCCATTTTGTGGATTCAGACATCGGAAAGTATAGAAGGGAGTCTTTCAACTTCACAAGTGGTGAAGTCCCAAAAACAATCTGGACCATCCCTTCATAGGAGGACACATGGAGGAGATCGGGGAGTCCACTGGGTTTTTAGATACCGGGGATTCAAGAAGACAGAGGAATTGTGCCACAGGGATCATGGAGTCCCGAAATCCGAAAGAGGATCGGAAGCATCCAGGGAAAGGACACGTGGCAATAGGGGGGTACTTCAGTACTTCAGGTACCGAAAGTATAGAGGTCAGCAAAGGCTTAGTGCAATAGGATTCGCAAAATTCTTAAATGTGAAGTCCCAAAAACATTCATAATAGAATTATCGGGTCATGAGGGAGAAGACCAAACATTTCGGCATATCGGATATCGATATTTCAGAAATCCTGAGGGCAAGAGATACGGTCTCTTTGGGAGGAAAACCACGAAATGATCAGGGCCGTCAATTCGAGAGTGGATCGTGACCGTTGATCTTGGCTAGGAGAAAAAGGGTCGTATCATCACTTAGGCATTTCGAACACCAGAAGTGTGAGAGAGCAGGGGCAGAGGAGACCTTGCAATGGGAGAACCCAAAAACGCAAAGTCCGGAAGGATTTGCAGGAGGGGTCATTTCGGCGTATCAGATTTGGAACTTCAGGAGTTCCAAAGACAAGGGTTTAGAGGTTTTCGGGGATTGAAACTCTGAAATTGCGAAAAGTGAAGAACCACGAGTGAATTTGTTTCGGCAAATCGTCATTTCGGAGACTGAGAGATCGAGGAGTCAAGGAATCTCGACATCAAGACTCAAGGAGTCCCGAAACCTGAAATTCCATTTCAGGAAAGGATCGCGGTCATGTGAGGCCATGTGCAGATGAAAACTTATGCCTTGATGCAATTCTTTTTACAGGTGGGGTTTCATATAAGGACCCGTGGATTGAAATTTGAGGTCCCAATAGGGATCTGAAAGAGCCACTTTGGCTCAGAAGGGAAATTTGAGCGATCCTGCGCGGACCTTGAACCTGAGGGTTTGGGGGTCCGCATCAGCCTTGCTGGTTGCATCTTGTCTATGATTCTTTTTCATATCTTGAAGTCCTCGAGTATAGTATTCACTCAACATATATATGTACTTTCAATATAAGTTTCACTATTTAAGATGGGGGTAATAATTTCTTTCTTTAATTTATGATCCACACATTGCACATAATCTCCAGTTAGTGAAATTGACCTGGAAAGTTGTATTAACCTTCTCTCTACAACTTATGCATTAATTTTGTTGATGACTTTAATGGAATTCATGTTGACATTTCTCCTTATTTCCACATATTCTAACATTGTTTGAGTTGATGACGCCTTTTCTAAATATTTTAGGGGATCCATTCTAAATTGTGTGAGCATGTTTATGGATGACTTCCAAAGTTCTTTTCTTATTACACTGACTTTCTCTTGGGTTTTCTTAATATATTTGATCATCACCATCCATGAATCCAAAAGATGGATATATTTGATTATTTGATTATCTAAATATACATGTAGAGTTTTGGGGGAGTTCTGATGAATATCTAACCATTCAGTAACTATGGTGTAGGCCTCTTGGGCCTTTTGGTATTTTTTTTCTTACATATCCTTCACTTGTAGACTGAATTCTATTTCATCAAATTTGGCCTTATGTATTTTGTTGAGTCTGTGGAATAGTTTATTCTGCGTGTCCCTGAGTCCTTCATCCATGTTGATGGATTCTCCTTTTAATAATGTCTAGAACAATAATTTGACTTTGGTTATCTTCTACAGTTTTATTTAAGAGGTCATTTTCCTGCTACAATATTCTAATATGTTCTTCAATATGTTCATTTAAGTACTTATATCATATTATTTACCTTTTATTCATGTGACATCTTGGGCATGTGAAACTTTGAGTATTTATATCTCAACCAGGTGTACCTTTTGGTTGAGGGAATTTGTCTTATTGAATTTTTCTTTTACCTTATTTTCTTGGATATGAAGTTGCTTCTGTATCTCATCTCTGTGTATCTGTTATGTTTCTAGTGCCTCTTTTCTAGACTCACTTTCCATGGTTTTATTGAGAGTATCTAGCGTTTCCTCTAACTCAATAACTCTACCTTTTGTTGCATCAAGAGCTCCTCCAACTTCATGAACTGACAAAATATTTATACCGACATAAGAACTAAGTGTTGAATCTTCTTGTATTGCATTTTATTTAGGGTATGGCCGTACTTTCCACTTCATACTTATTTTAGGAGGCTCGTCACTTTCATATTCCTTCTCTATTTTCCTCTTAGGTGTTTTTTTCTCATTGTATCTCATCTTATAGTTGTAGTAGTAGTCACCAACAATGACAACTACACCTTCAAAACCTATTCTTGCATATGTGACGAATAAAGTTCCTATAATGGCTACCAATGGAGTACATTATTCTATCAGGGTGTTGAGCATGTTAGTGTCATGGCTTGTTTTTAGGTGTTGGTCCATTCTCTAGATATTCAAAAAAATTACTTCTCTCTTCGTATTCCCTCTTCTTCCTTATTTTTGTGTTACCAATGTTGCTTTCTTTGTACTTGATACTTTTTCCTTCTTTGGTTATGTACTCGTTGATTTATCCTCACTATTTATTTCATAGGAAATATCCTTAGCTTTTGTATTTTCCAACTCAACCCTTTTCTCTTCTACCTCCTTATTCTTTCTATGTTTGTACCTTTCCTAGGCCTCATCATATTTTCTTTCCAGTTCTACTTCCTTTTATTTCTTTTCATGTTCTTTGGTTTTCAATATTTATTTATCTTTTAGGAGTAGGGTTTCAAGCTATTCCAACCTCAAGGTTTTGTCCTGGTCTTCTTCTTTCCTCAGTCATTCTTGGGATATTTCAGTGGTGGTCCTTTCTACTTCCTCTTCAAAACTTAATGAACCTCGAGAAATATCCTCCACAAAATTGGATTCATGCACAATCTATGGAGCCAATTTAACGACCCTCATATTTTCATATACTACATTTTAGGGTTTATGCCTTTTTAGCTCCCCAACATAGAGGCACAAGTATTTTAGGGTTTCATCCTCCTTTTCAGCTTGTTTTTTGTTCTGTAGAAAAAAAAAGCTTATGTGAAGAGGGAAAATGGGCCAATACCTTATGTTTTTATTTGATAAATAAGTTGCAGCTCCCTTTTATACTATCTTATATGATATCTCTTTTGCCAGTAGTTTATCAGGTACATATTTGAAGAACATATGTGGTGGTCCTATGGCCTTGAATATTCTGACATATGTATAATACTTCATCACCTTCTAGTTCCAGATCCCTTTCAGCGATTTGATAGATCTTGTGGATATCCTATGTGGGTAATAACCAAAGATGGATTTGTGCAAGGGAGAGATAAAATGCTCACAAATATCATAAAAATTCTCTTTGCATCTATCCTCCCATAACTAAGAAAAATACACATGGACATGGCCTTGATTTGGGGTCGAATCCCAATTAAAGGTAGGGAAATACTTGGCTGCACAAATCACATCTATAAGATATGATGATATGTACAAACAAGGCTTTCTCATACCTTTAGGTTCCATAACTCAATTTGTGATGCTAAATGATGGGATGTTTTCCCAATTGAAAGGTTGGCTAGCTTTAACCACTGTGTATTACATAAGGAACCAATCCATCCTAAAATGGGTACTAGTTTCTTTTCCATAGAGTTCACAAATAATAGAATTCATAATTTTCTAAGGGTTTTTTAAATACTATGTTGACACATTTTTTTCTCCTTTTTTTGTTGGCCATTCTTCATCAACAAACCAATATTCCATGAGGGTTGCAAGATCATTGTGATGAATTATGAACTTGTCCATCAATGATTCGTTCAATGCACCAGTGGGTTATGGGGTCTTATACTGAACCGTGACATCTTTTGTCTTGAGCAAGGAAATTGGCAGTCCCGAAGCATTGACTATCAACCATGTTTCTTTATGTAAATGAAAAAAGCACCACTTTGTAGCATCATTGTAAGGAAAGAGTTATGGGAGAGAAGCTACCATGTGGATGAAACGTTTGAGGATATTTTTGTATTTTTCACTGTCTGGATCATCAAGAGAGAATATTCCATCCTGGAACATGTCAAAAATATTGTGATAGTTGAGGTAATGTTCCAACCCATAATGGTTGTCAGTATCATAGATATTGAAATAATCTGGAACTCTAGAAGGAACATGCATGATGGGAATTTTGAGTTTCTCTTTTCTGGTTAGCGTGTAAGATATATTTCCACCTGCATAAACCATACAATTAAAAAAAATAAGTTCATTTTCACAATGATATAATTAAAACATGCAAGATTTCCTTACGAAACACTTACCTGTAAACCATAGATAATAATTGGCAGAGAAATTGACCAGAATTTTGCAACAAAATCATCTATTCCTCTTGGTGGTAATACAAACAAGTAAGGTAAATTAAGTCTCCACAATGTTTTAGCACTTTGCAAATTCCCTCCAAATCCTTTTTCAATTAATGATAAAATGAGTTACAACTCCGACTTGGTCAGAGTCATATGTAGTTCCATAAGTGTTATCACAAATAGTCTAGAGATTATAGCCATTAATATTATCATCATAGGAGTGGAATTTATAGGAGGAAGGAATCATCGATATGTCTTTGTCGTTGGAAGTTTATAAGGACATAGCCTATTCGATAGAAATTGTTGAGAAATATTTCAACGACGACACCTTTAAGTTTGTTCTTATCTTCAAATAAAGTGCTAAAGGCTCATGATAGGCTTACAGAACTTGTCAATTAGGTTACCCTCTTCTTTATCATTGTGGTATTACATTAAAGTATCCATGTGGTCCAGGTCAGGGGGCAGTGTATTTTTAACGGATGGGATGTAGTCAACAATCACAAGACAAATATAAGACATAGGATGAGATTAAGGTTTGGTTGTCATCGATCTGTTTAAGCAGTGTTGTCATCAGCAGTTTGCAAGGGAAATAATAGAAGCATACCTAATTTTTTTATTGATGATGAAAAAGTTTGACCAAAAATAACCAACAAGTGGGAGATCTCCATGTGTGGGCATAGAGGTCGTACCATGAAGTGATGAGGAAATGGGGCCCAAGTAGTATGGTGAAATAAAGAATCATGTCAATGTGGGCTTAGGAGGTAATCATGTCGTGCCCTTTGGATGATGATATGGATTTCCAAAAAGGGGAGCTTCATCATTGTATTCAAGGGAACTTACACAAGATTACTTTTGACTTCCTTTCCCCAATGACGATCTTGTAAAGGAGTCATCCTTAGGAATTTGTTTTCAAGAACATTGAAGAGTGGGAAGTAAAGAAACAAACAGAAGAAAAAGTTGGAAAATGGGTTGGATCTTGCAGAGTAATGTATGAATGGTATGAAAATATAAACTTGAATATTGACGAAGAGATTATTTTCTCTGTCTTTGGTAACCATATGAAAAAAATAATCTTTCAAGTGAATAAACAATCAGTTAAGTAAAGATTAGTGCCTTACCAAAAGTTTGGTAGTATGAGTCTCCACCAAAAATAATACTTTTGGTGGGGTTGTTTTGTTATTACAACACATGGAAAGCATGTTTAGTATTTGGTACACATTAGTGACAACCTATGTGAGTTTTGGAATACGAGGCTGGACCACCTACACAATAGCACATTGTCTATTATGAGGGGGACTGTTACAGGTCTTTCATAGTTCATTATTGAGCAGCAAGGAGTGTTCAAATGGTGTGCACTTGGAAATAATTCCAAGGATTCTTTTATAAGTAGTGAGAATAGTGTAAGTTTTGAACATGTGAAGTAAAGAAATTAATACATATTCTTAAGAAAAACATAAATTAATCAATGGCTCATACACTTAATACATAGAGATTTACACTGGAAACCCTTAACTGGGAGAAAACTAGCCTTCCTTAGTGTCACACCTTTCAACTCTTTATTGTATCAATTTCACCATTCACAATAAAATATATACAATATTTTAGGTATTCTATAGGTACCAAAGCATTAATCCCTTAATCTGATATTAATTTAGAAAACCGCTAAAAATAGCAAAATCTACTAAAATAGAGAAAACCGCCCACACATAGATGCAGTTGTCAAATATGATGTGCCCCCCCCCCCACACACACAAATAATATAATACATATCCAATATTCTCCCACTTGTTGTTTTATTTTTCATATAGGGGTTCACAAAATTACATAGTCAACAATCTAGGGTATCAATGCCGATTTTTACACTACACCAGGAGAACTTCTATGTGCTCATAGACTTTGTCAATGAATTTGTAACATTCTTCAAAGTGTCAAACTTTTTTAGAAACACCATATTTTATAACATCAATATGATTTGTCTTCCAATGATAAGAAATGTTCTTTACAAAGAAGCAACAATAGATAAAATAAATCTAATAGAAGTTAACTTCGAAACAAGAGAAAAAATCTTACTAGAGTCAATTCCCTCTACCTAGGAATAATCGTTTTATACTAACTGAGCTTTGTATTTATCCACTTTTCCTTCTCCACTAAAATTCTTCTTAAACAACCATTTTCTACCAACATATTTTCTTCTAGTTGGAAACTCAACTAGATCCCATGTCTCATTCGTATCCATGGAATGTAATTCTTCAACCATGGCCTTCTTCCATAGTTTACTATCCTCTGAATTCACTACTTCCCTGACAGTTCTGGGATCATCATCAGTAATAGATAAATCAAAATTAGAACAAAATTAGGTGGACTATACCTTTATGGTTTCTTGATTTCCCTCACTAATCTCCTCAATACTGGGGCATGATGTTATTCTTCTTCTGCTTCATCTTCTTTAGTTGATTCAGATTTTTCATCATCCAACTCAAACTCTATTTTCTCAGGTTATTCTTGCCTTGGTAGGAATTCTTGTTTGGGAACATATTTCACCTCTCTAAAAACAACATCTTGACTGTAAACAATCTTCTTAGTTTCTGGGTTCCAAATCTTATAACCTTTCAATTCGTATTTATAACCAATAAAGATACACTTTTCATCTTTGTTATCCAAATTACTCCTATTTTCCTTTGGAACATGTACATAAGCATAAAAACCAAACACTCTAAGATGTTCAAGAGAGGATTTCTTACCAGTCCATATCTTGTGTGGAGTTTTATCATCTATAGGTGATGAGGATGATTGATTGACCAAGTTACATGTTGCACCCACTGCCTCTACCCAAAATTATTGTCCTAACTCGGCATGACTAAGCATGATCCTTGCTTTTTCCATCAATATCCTATTCATCCTTTCTACAAATCTATTTTTTTGAGGTGTGTATGGAGTATTCTTCTACCTTTCTATACCACACTTCTTACATAATTATTCAAATTCATTTCTGTGGAATTATCCACCATTATCTATCCTCAATACGTTTATTTTCTTCTCTGTCTGATTTTCTACCAGAGCCTTAAACTCTTTAAATTTATCAAATACCTCATATTTATTTCTAAGAAAATCAATCCATGTGTTCCTTGAGAAATCGTCTATGAATGAAACATAATACACAGATTTACCTACTGATGGAATAGGCACAGGTCCAAACACATCATTGTGTATCAACTCTAAGATCCCATTTTCTCTTCTAGCACGTGATGGTAATCTTACTCGATTTTGTTTACCATATATGAAATATTCACATAAACAAAAATCCAGAGTGTAATTAGACATACCTTCAACCATACCTTTACCATGTAGCTTTCGAAGGCCCATTTCGCCAATATTGCCCAGTCTTTGATGTCACAACATGGATTTCTTTCCAGGGACAATATTGGTTTTTTCATGTTTATTTCTCTGCTCAGGGACAACATAAATGTTACACCCATTAGTATAAGTGCTTCCCAACGACTTGTACAAATTTCCACACTCAACTCCCCTCATCAACACCATTTCTCCTCATACCATATTGCAAGTTCCCTTTCCCAATACAATATCCACACCTGCATCATCCAACTTGGTTATAGATATTAGGCTCCTGGGTAGTTTTGGAATGTGCAGAACCCGGGGAGAGTTCTAATCCTTCCATCTTTTAGAAAAAACTTAACCCTTACACGTCCCATAATTTTGTTTATCGAGTCATATCCTAGGAATACATTACCACCATCGTATTTTGGATATCAACAAAACCACTCCCTGTGAGGAATCATATGATATGACACACCTGAGTCAATCAACCATACACCATGGTCTGCATGTGTACCTATAGATTCCAGGTAAAAATCACCTCCTTCTTCAACAAAGGTTTTCTCCTCTGCGGAAGAGGCATTATCATATCCCTTTGGTTTACCAACCTTCTTAAACTTGAAATATTTATTATAATGCCTTTCTTTACTACACATCCATCATTACCTAAAATATTTTCTTGGAGACATAGATCTACCTTTATATTTAGATCTCCCCCCAAAAGACTTACCACGATTCTTGTCTTGGGTACAACATCTTAAAAATAAATCATATGTTCTTTGACCATCCATGATCTTCCACCTCACATCTTTAGATAGCAAAGATGCAACTACATCGTAATAATTCAATGTAGATTAAGTGGTACTACCAATTTCTACAACCACATTATCTGAAGAGTCAGGAAAAGAACATAACAAAGTAATACACTTATCTTCTTCAGCAATCATAATATTAATAGAGCCAAGTTGACTTAGCAGAGTATTGAAGGCATTTAGATTTTCTATCGCAGGATCTCCATATTCCATCCTAAGATGATACAAATTCTTTCTAAGAAACAACTTGTTTACCAGGGAATTTGATTGATACAAATTCCCTAACTTATCCCATAGTTCCTTGGTTGTAGGTTCTCCTGAGACATTCAACAACATTGAATCTTCCAGGAGGATTTGAATAATAATCCTTGATCTTATATCCAAATTCTCCCAATCTTCCTTCGACATACCAATAGGTTGTGTACTAGTAGTTTGTGTATCGGAATATTGTGTACCACTAGACTATGTGCCAGTAGACTACGTACTAGTAGGATCTGTACCGAGATCCACAACGATCCATTGTTCTATATATACAATAAGGTCCTCCATATTGACATTTCATAGCTCAAATTTTTTACCATTGAACTTCTCAATATCGATTCTAGAAGAGCTCACCATTCCTCGTTCTACACTCAAATCACCACTGCAAAATCTCCCACTAAACCCAAGTTTATCACAGACCCAATATAAACTTGATCTATCAAGACCAAGCGAAACCCTCAGCAGCAAAGGTGTCCCTCTGAAGCCAAAGGTTAGTTCTAATACCACATGTAAGTTTTAAAACTGTGAAGTAAAGCAATGCATATAGATTCTTAAGAAAAACATAAAATAATAAATGGCTCATACACTCAATACACAGATATTTATGCTGGAAACCATTAACCAGTAGAAAACCAACCTTCCTTAGTGACGCACCATTCATCTCTTCATTGTATTAATTTCACCATTCTCAATACAATATATACAATATTTTAGGTATTTTGTAGCTACCAAAACCCTAATCCCTTAATCCAGGATAAATTTAGAAAAATGTTAAAAATAGAAAAGTCCACTAAAGTAACAAAAACTATCCACACATAGACGTAGTTGTGAAATTTACTGCTCCCACACACACATACCCAACAACTAGGTCCAATGGGATCTTGAATCTTATTCATTCATATGTGAGTGGGTCAATGTCTGTAGCATCATTACATGGATTTTCATACTATGTGACATTTATTGATGATTTTTCTAGGAAATCCAACATATTCTTTATGAATACCAAGGATGAGGTCTTCAATTAGTTTCAAGAGTTGAGAGCTCAAGTAGAGAACCAGAGAGGTAAGAATATCAAGGTCTTGAGGTCGAATAGTGGGGGAAAGTACACCTGCAATGACTTCAACAATTTTTGTAGGGAAGCATGGATAAAGAGGGAGTTGACAATCTCATACAACCCTTAGGAGAATGGATTTGTGGAGAGAAAGAATAATTCCATCATCGGTTCTTCCAGGGATATGATACATGACCAGAAGTTACCCATGTTTTTGGGGGTAGAGGCATGTAAGATGATGATGTATATGTAGAACACAATTATGCACAGGATATTGGGGGACAAGGCTCCAGAGGAGGCATTCTCAAGAGTGAAGCTAGATATTGGTCATTTTATGATCTTTGGTTGTCCAATTTACATCCATGTTCCTGTGGAGAAGAGGACAAAGATGGATCCTTCAGGACAAAAGAGTATATTTTTTGGGTACAATGAGACCTAAACGGATTACGATATCTTCATTCCATCATAGGGGAATATATTTGTGAACATATATGTTAAGTTCAAAGAGAACTTGGCATCTAGGAGTATCATGAGTTATCAACAGTGACATAGGACAAGGACAATAGTAATTAGTTCATACTTCAAGTACATAGGAGGATTTATCCCCTTCTAGTCTTGTCAAGAGACCCCAATGGATATTATAGACATTGAGGGATGTTCGTGAGGCTCCTAGGAGTGAGTTCAGAGAGTGTAGGCCTCTGGAGAATTTTCTTAACTATATGGTGCTTATGAGTAGCATTATTGATGTTGAGCATTTTGGTTTTGAGGAAGCAATAGATTAACAAGTATTGCAAGATGCTATGGTAGAGGATTACACTCTATTATGAGGAATGAAGTTGTGAGTTATAGGTGGCTCTACAAAATCAAGCACGTTGCATATGGTAGCATGAGAACTTCAAAGGGAGGTTTGTGGCAAGAGGATTCTCTCAGAAAGAGGGAGTGGACTACAAGGAGATATTTTATCCATTTTCCAAGTATGATTCTATTTGAGATTTTATTTCTATTGCTTTAGTTATGAGGTGGACGATACATCAAATGGATGTGAAAAATACTTGCCTCAATGAGATCATTGAGGAAGAAGCATACATAGAGAAAACTTAGGGATTTGAGGTACATGGGAGGGATTCCCATGTATGTAGGATTTTATTTTGAGCTAGATGTCGGGTGTTGGGTTGATGTGGTAAAACGAGAATCAACAATAGGTCAACCAAGATGTATTAGAGATTTGTGGAAATGGGAAGGAAAGTATGCTCTTAGGGAGATTACAAGAACCTACTATGCCATAACACAAGGAAACCTATCCATATCAATCCCCCTCTCTAGTATGATCCTTTCCCAAGGAAACATAGGTAGAAAATACTACCCAATCCACCTAGGATTTTTCGGGCTCACAAGGTTCACAGGGTCACAACTTTCTCCTGAAGCCCTAGATTGAATTATTCCCTCCAAATTGAACTATCGAATTATCCCCCTTTTCCCTTTTCTGAATATAATTATCATGCTACAATGCCCCTTTCCACTAAAAATCAACATTATAAATGCATTCTCTTTTCATGAAACTTGTCATATGAGGAACTCCCTTGTTCCCACTTGGTAATTCATTCCCTTCACTTAGGAACTGAGTATATTAAACAAAATAAACTTAGGCTTGTAATTTTAGGAATATTATATTACATTACTTGGCCTATCCCTCTAGTTGAAGCCCTTCTCAAAATACCTTATTCCCTCTCATGGGGTCCTATCCCCCCATACTCATTTGTCACAATTTTACAACAGTGATGTATTTTATTAACATACAAGGAAATATTACAATTTACAAAGTTGGCTCATTATCCTCAACATACATGCTCATTGGCCTAATATCATATAAGCACCTTGCAATAACATTCATAAAAATAAGGCAATCTGGCCCAAAACCATATTGACTCACCATGTTATATGAACATGTATACATACATATTTTTAGTTACCACTTGGGGGTATTATACACATGCATCCATCTACTGAAAATTACTATGTTCATCCAAGAACCACTTTAGTTTACTTTAGTAAGGGATAAAAACATAACAGTTACACAATATTACAGAGATTGAATCTAAAATTCAACTGCAAAGAAAGTTGCAAACTCCTTGAAAGGAAAAGATTCAAAATAGAATTGAAGGGTTGATCCAGCCTATTGACCAATTTCCACTTATATTGTCAGTGGAAAGCTAGGTGAAATATTGCAAAGAGAAGAGTGCAAGGTTGCAAATCCATGTAAGTTGATATAGTCTTCTCGATCAAAAACCATGAAGTAATCTTGATGTAAAATCAAATATGCCATTGTCTTAGTTGATATAAGGAAAATAATAAAACCCTATGGTAAATTATTCTATTTCATAAATTTAAATGAAGCATGAGAAAAAAAACTAATCCCTTTTTATGTAAGTATGAAGTCATTAAAGGCCCAGCATATTCTTTTTGATGATGACACATGACTACAAAGAACTTAAAAAAGTGTTGGAAGTGATGTTGGAGGAAATAAAGGATTCTTTCATGAATTGTATTGTTGCTACAGGAAACTAAACAAAATTGCAAAACATGATACAAAAAGTGAAGAATGTTTTTCTAAACACACGATGAAAATGGAATATACTGAATGAGAATAGTGAGGAAGTAAATACAATGTAATATGCCATTATATAACCATTGTTCTTTCTCAAGAAACAAATTGTCTGTAACTTTATCATGCATAACCTAGTTTAGAAAAAAAAAAATGAAAATGTTGAAAATAAACTAAAGAAAAGTAAAAAAGGTCCCGTGGGTAACCCTGTGTGGGCCCTAAACAAATATTCTAAAAGGAACCTACAAACAAGTAATAACAATAAGCTTGAAAATGAAACTTTCCCATTAGCATGTCACCTAAAAACATAAATACATCTTAAACAAGCTTGAATTCTCTAAATACTCAGTACAATAGTGTGAAAATGACTATAAATATTGATCTAAATAACTTAGGGCTAACCCCATGGATCATTTTATACTAATATCTTGTATCATTCCATCCCTTTTGTCACTTCTTTATTGAAGGGGCTATGTTCCCAATATCCCTAAAATTAGGGCCCCTAGTTCTAGGAACAATATTTCTATCATATTTCATCTGATGGATCATTAGTTTGAGTAGGTGAGATTGGATATCGTGCATTGAAGAATTTTTATCCCATGGAGGAGGAAAAGGGTACCAAATCCCCCCTTTTTCCTTAAGTCATGTTGTAGTGGAAGTTCATTGCTAATTTTACCTTCTTGGAGTGATGAAAATATTCATATCATCATGAAATCAATTAGAAAATAATCGAATACAACAAAATTTATCAACCAACTCATCCCATTCACCATTTAACTACACAAAACCATATTTTATATTAATCATGATCAAAAGTGGTTTTATTAAGAACAAAAGAATGTTAAAATATGGCATAAATAGGCCTCTTGATATACAACGTGGAGGCCCATCATATGCCAACTACTCCTTATTATTATATTATTTAATCTAGCTACCTAGTTGGCCTATTTTTTACCCATAAAATACCATTGGGTCCATTCCATGATTATAGCCAAATTAAGTTCATTATCCACTTTAGTATGTCCCTAGGTACATTACATAAAAAATGAAATATGAATACAACCTTACAAAACATGAAACAAATAAAATATCTTTGAGAAGTCAATTCAAAGGGTTGAATATGTGGTTACATTATAGTTTATGTATGGAAACATATATCTTATGAAAATATTTTCACTCTATAAACACAAGGATCCAATCACCTATGCATAATAATAACAGTATGCATGCATACTCCATGCAAAATAAACTTGTTATGAGAGAGATATAGCAAATCCAACAACAACATTAAATAATTGTGGCTAGGGTTTGTTTCATAGAAGCAATATAATTGTCAAAGATCAATATCTACTATCAATAAAAAAATCATAATTGAAGTAATAACATATGCTAAACATGATCAACCCTATACTTTACTTCATACATGGGATTGCATAAAATGTGATCCACACATGCATTTAAAAACATAAATATGACCTATTGTGATGCAGGAGCATCGCTCACTCATCAAGTGAGCCAACATGGAGCGGAAGACAGCTGGACAATGCCAGCACAAAATTTTGAAACACCTTGATATTGTTGTGCCAAACATTAATGTGAAGAGTTAATGAAGCACACTTTGTATATTGTAAATGGACCTTGAGCGGATAGCTCTCGTCCTTAGGTAGATGAGGCATTGAATTTAGTTAATGCTAGTAGATAGGAATTTAATTCTAGATTTGATAGCCTAGATTTCGAGAGGGAAACGAGATATAGACACCCTCCTTTGTACATTGTAACATGATTCAGAATCATCAAGCATTCAGGAAGAGAAGAGCAAAGCAGAAAACTGTGTAGAGAACATCCATGTACAAATATTGAATTAATAGAAGAAATCTTTGATTCAATTCCATGGTTTTGTATCTATTCTCTGTGTATTGATGTTTTTCTCATGAATGTTTGCTTCCTGTCATACATTTGCTTTTATATGTTGTGTATGTGATTTCATGGTTGAATTGAAGTCTGAGAGGAAGAGTAAATGAGTTTCAATTGTTTCTCTAAGTGAGCCAGAAGATTCCTGCAAGGAGTGCAGTTGAATTTGTTCGCAAGGGGTTCGAGACTGTAGGGTTTAATTAGAGAAGGATTTTGATCTCATTTCCTTGAAGAGTGCAGGTAGGCATAGTGTCGTGAAAAGAGTGCGCAGGCCAAGTGAAGTCTCAGAGTTGTGATTCTGAGCAAAGTATTGAAGACTGTTGCTGCAGGAGTGCTCAGGGTCGAAAGTCTTCAACACTTAGAGAAGGTTGAAGATTTGCCGCAAGGAGTGCGTGCAAGAAGTTCTCAGAAGGACTTGAGAATATTCGAGAACAAGCTCAGGGAGGATAGGCCTTCAAGTTTGTCGAAGGAGGAAATAGATAAGTCATGCTTGAAAGACTTGCAGGGAAAATTGCAGGTTTGGGCATAGGGTGGCGAGTTCTGTGGAAGAGCGCCTCATCATTTCGTGGAATTCAATTGAAAGGATGGACGGTCGAATTTCTCCAAGGAGATTTCGTGAAGATCGGTGGGTTGTTGGATCGCTTACGGTTGCAAGGAAGGTTGCAGTGCAAGTGCGGAGAAAGGTTCGAAGCTCAGGAGGGCATGAGCCATTGATCGGGATCATGAGGACCATTAGTTCTATTTGTGGATCGGCATATCGGGATTTCGTGAGGCGAGACTCCAAATCGGCGCAACGGATGTCACGATATAGCGATATGTGAAGTCCTGACGATCGAGTGGATAGTGTGGGCCACAACAGGGTGATGTGGCAGGTGATGCGAGATATCGGTGGTTCGGCATCTCAGGCATCGGGAGCCGACGGGGAAATTATTTGACCTCGCAAGCAGCGAACTCGCGAGGTAGCGATATTTCAAATATCGGTGCCTCGGGCCTCAGAAGTCGAGGAAGAAATCATTTGACCTCGCGAGTGGCGAAGTTCCGAGGGAGCGAGATCGTGATAAAGACAGAGGTTCCGACAAGGCGAGAGAAAGTCAGTGATTGATTGACAAATCGGGTCTCGGGGACTCGAGAGCATAGAATTTGATAGTGAACTCTCGAAGCCGTGAAGTTCCAATCCTCCGAGTGTAGAAAGGGGGAATTGCAAGAAGTGAATCGTGGGTGCAGATTTCCCGATTGGGAAATAGAAGAACCATTGAGTTCTTCGAGCAAGAAGAAGAAGAAGGTCCTGAGTGTTCTAGGATAAATTCGTGAGTGCGGACACAGACCAATCTCCACAGATCCACCTGGATCTGGAACAAACTGAGACAGAATACTACTCTTTCCCTAGTTCTAAAGTATTGAATGGACAAGAGAAGAAGGATGATGTACT
>ML785031.1:1263409-1273790 GCA_009831015.1 Picea engelmannii | reverse complement strand
TGCGTACTGTCTCCAAAAGAGTGATTTTGAGAAACTGACAAGTGTAACTTTCTTCATGAAAATGATCTTCAAAGAAGAGCTAGATCTTCTATCACCATATCATTATCATGTCATCATCTTGATAACCAAAAATGAGGATAACACTGAGGAGAGAGGTCGTGCTCTGAGGAGTACGGTTGCGTCAAGAGTGGTATCAGAGCGGGAATAGTTCTTTGCTTTCTATAGCAGAGAAGGAGAAGGAGTAAATACACCATGCCGCCCAAAAGAGAAAGACAGTCACCCGACCCAGAAGACAGGGAGGTGCGAAGAAGAGGTAGGCCGGCAGGAAATCCAGAAATGGAGAGGAAGATGAGAGATCTCTGAGCAAGGCTTGAGGAGATGGAGACAGCACAGAGACGCGGAGTTGGTGTAGGGGATCTTAGTGATTCTGAAGTTGAAGAGGAAGATGGACATGAAGAAGAGGTCACAGCAGAGGATGTATCAATCGAGCGGTTGATCAAAGCCATTTCTAGAATGGGTGCGAAAGCGAAAATGGACATTCCAGTCTACGAGGGGAATCTGGATGCAGAAGAGCTTCTAGATTGGATCAGATCTCTTGACACCTACTTTGATTACGAAGAGATCGAAGAGGATAAGAAAGCCAGGCATGCTGTTACCAAACTGAAGGGACATGCAACATTATGGTGGGATGAGTTACAAGTAGATAGACACTGCAAAGGCAAGCAAAATATTAAGAGTTGGGATCGAATGATCGCGAATATGAAGGTAAAGTTCATCCCAAGGGATTATCAAATCACACTGTTCAAGAGAATGCAGAACCTGAGACAGAAACTGATGACAGTGAAAGAATACACTGAGGAATTCTATCGACTGAACATCAGAGCAGGTCATCGAGAGAGCGATGATGAAAAAGTTGCCAGATATCTGAATGGTCTGAGATATGACATTCAGGATGAGTTAAGCATGGTTACCATCAGGACAGTGGAGGATGCTTATCAGATGGCTCTGAAAGCCGAAGAAAAGCTGAGCCGTAAGAAAGGTCAGTGAGGGTGAGGCAGAAGTCAGCCCAGAGGAAAATCAGTTGCCCAGGAGAAATACCAGAAGCCCAAGGAGGAATGGAAGAAACCTCAGGGTATGGTTGAAAGAAGTGGAACCTCACAGCGAGGGCCACATGTTGAGCAGAAAGGGCAGCATAATGAACAGAGAGGAGATTATGCTGACGAAATACTTTTCCTCGTATCAGAGGTAGGGGAAGAGGCAGAGGTGGAGTAATTAAATGCTTCACATGTGGAAAGAATGGGCACAGGTCATTCGAGTGTCCAGAGAAGAAAAAGGATAGTGGAGAAGCTCACATTGTTGAAGCGCAGAGGCATGATGTTGAGAATGAAGACACCGGAAGTGGGAGTTCACTGACGATGCACAAAGTTCTCTTAACACCCGAGAAGGAGGTGGAGGACACATCTTAGAGGACCAGACTTTTCAGAACTACATCCAAGACCAAGGGATGGAAATGCAAGGTTATCGTGGACAGCGGAAGCACAGATAATCTCATTTCAATCGAGATGGTAGAAAAGATGGAGCTGGAAACAACTAATCACCCGAGTCCATATAAAGTTTCATGGCTACAGAAGGGACATCAGGTGAGTGTCACTAAACAATGTTTAGTTGAATTCAATATGGGGGGATATAATGATAAAATACTGTGTGATGCTATTCCCATGAATGTATGTCATTTGTTGTTGGGTAGACCATGGAAATATGATAGAAATGTGGTTCATGATGGGAGAATGAACACATATACCCTGGAGAAGGATGGGAGTACACATATGTTGCTTATGATAAAGGATAAGGAGGTGAAACCGAAAGTGAGAAACACAATACTTCTCATGAGTGGCAAGGAGCTTCTCACAGAGATGGAGAAGAAGGAAGATCCACAATTCTTTATGGTCAGAAAACTGAGGATTGTTCTGACTAGCACAAGAGTGGATGTTTTACCAGATGAGATTCAAGAACTGCTGGGAGAGTTCGCTGACATCATCGTGGACGAACTACCTCATTCGTTGCCACTGATGAGGAGTGTGAGCCATCACATTGACCTCATACCAGGAGCCAGTTTTCCGAATAAAGCTGCGTACAGGTTGACGCCGCAAGAGAATGAAGAGGTCAAGAACCAGGTACAGGATTTGTTGGACAAAGGATTAGTCAGAGAAATCTTGAGTCCATGTGTTGTTTCAATAGTGCTCAGTCTGAAGAAGGATGGAGGATGGAGAATGTGCACTGATTCAAGAGCGATAAACAAAATTACCATCAGGTACAAATTCCCACTGCCGAGAATGGATGATCTGATGGATTGCTTGAGTTGGGCAAATTATTTTTCAAAGATTGATCTAAAGAGTGGATATCACTAGATTCGCATGAGGGAAGGTGATGAATGGAAGACATCATTCAAGAAAAATGAAGGTTTGTACGAATGGTTGGTAATGTTGTTTGGTTTGACAAACACGTCGAGAACATTCATGAGACTGATGAATGAATTCCTGAGGGAATTCATCAGAAAATTTGTAGTCGTATACCTGGATGACATATTAATCTTCAGTAAGACAAAGGCTGAACATTTGAAGCATTTGTCCATTGTGATGAGAAAATTACAACAGGAGAAGTTGTTGATCAATATGAAGAAGTCCTCATTTCTGAAGACAAAGCTCATTTATTTGGGTTTTGTGATTTCGGCCGATGAGTTGAAAATGGACCCAAGTAAGGTGGAAGTAATCAACAATTGGCCATCACCGAGAAATGTTTTCGAGGTGAGAAGTTTTCATGGATTGGCTAGTTTCTACCAAGAGTTCATTAGGAATTTTAGTGGAATTAGCGCAGCGATGATGGACACAGTGAAGAAAAGACATAAGTCTTTTCATTGGACAGAAGAGGCTGAGAAAAGCTTCAATCTGTTGAAGCGAAAGATCACAGAGCAACCAGTGTTGGTGTTGCCAGATTTTCAGAAGACATTTCAAGTGAATTGTATGCCAGCGGATATGTCATAGGAGCGGTCTTAAGCTAGGAGGATAGGCCAATTGCATATTACAGCGAGAAGTTGGATGAAGCGAAGCTGAAATACTCCACGTATGATAAAGAGTTTTATGCTATCATACAAGCGCTGAAGAAGTGGAGGCATTACTTAATCCCAAAGGAATTTGTATTGTACAGTGATAATCATGCATTACAGTTTGTGACTCAACAAGAGAAGTTGAATTAGAAACATGCAAAATGGGTAGAGTATATGCAAAATTTTACATTTGTAATTAAACACATTTCAGGGACTGCTAACAAAGTGGTTGATGCTTTGAGAAGGAAATGTTTATTGCTGCAGGAGTTCCGAGTCAAAACATTGGGTTTTGAAAACCTGAGGGACATGTATGCAGGTGATGTAGATTTTGCAGAAGCGTATGAAGCAGTTGAGAATCCAGTTCTCAGAGATCCGAGTTCTTGGATAGGCTATATGATCCAGGAGGGATTGTTGTTCAGAGGCAATCAACTGTGTATTCTGAATTTCTCCATGAGGGAGAACTTGATGAAAGAAAAGCACAGTGGAGGCTTGGCAGGACATTTTGGCCACGATAAAACATTCACAAAGCTAAGAGAATCGTAGTTTTGGTCGGTCATGCTAGCAGATGTCAAGAGGTTTGTTGACAGGTGTCGAATTTGTCAGCATTCCAAGGGGAGGAAACATAATGCAGGTTTTTATCAGCCATTTCCCATACCAGAGAGGCCATGGGAGGCAATTAACATGGATTTCGTATTGGGTTTGTCGAGGAAACAAAGAGGGGTTGATTCCATCTTTGTGGTGGTGGACAGGTTTTCAAAGATGGAACATTTTATCCCATGCCAGAAGACCAGCGATGCGACGCACATCGCGAATTTGTTTTTCAAGGAGGTCATTCGACTCCATGGATTGTTGAAAAGTATAGTTTCGGACAAGGATAAAAAATTCATAGGTCATTTTTGGAGGACGCTATGGAAGAAGCTAGGAACTAACTTAGCGTTTAGTTCTTCTTACCATCCTCAAACGGATGGGCAGACAAAAGTGGTCAACAGGAGTCTGGGAGATTTACTGAGGAGCTTGGTGACAGAGCACCATAGCAGCTGGGATAGCATATTGCCACAGGCAGAGTTTTCTTACAACGATTCAGTGAATCAAAGCACAGGGAAGAGCCCATTTCAGATTGTGTATGGGACACAACCAAGGGGATTTTTTGAACTCATTGAGTCAGAACAGACCGCTACTAGCAGCACTAGTGTAGAAGAATTCGCTGAGGCGATGAAAAAAATTCATAGCAAGGTGAAGCAGCGACTGATTGATTCAAATCAGGAGTATAAGAACAGAGCAGATCAACACAGAAGACAACTTCAGTTTGAAGTTGGTGATCTTGTTCTGGCACATATGAGGAAGGAAAGGTTCCCAAGGGGAACATACAATAAGCTGAAAATGAAGAAAATCGGGCCATGCAGAGTCCTGAAGAAATTTGGAGAAAACTCTTATGAGATCGATTTGTCGAATGGCATCGGGATATCTCCGCTATTTAATGTTTTGGATTTATATCCATACAGAGCTGAAGAAGTAGGAGCTGGAGGAGATGAACAACCAGTGATCTAGTGGGAAAAACAATTACCAGTTGCAGAAAAGCCACAGATGGAGTGCATACTGGACAAGCGAGTGGGTAGAAAGACCAGGCGAAAGAAGTATTTTGAATATCTGGTCAAGTGGAAGAATCACCCAGTGGAAGATTCCAGCTGGGAAACTGAAGCAGTGATTCAGAAGCATGGACAAACCGTGCAGGAGCTCATGGACAGGAGCCCATGAAATTTTTCAAGCCGAGGAGTATGATGAAGGAGCATGGCTCACTCATCAAGCAAGTCAGCATGGAGCGGAAGACAGCTGGACAGCGCCAGCAAAAAATTTTGAAACACCTTGATATTGTTGCGCCAAACATTAATGTGAAGAGTTAATGAAGCACACTTTGTATATTGTAAATGGACCTTGAGCGGATAGCTCTCGTCCTTAGGTAGATGAGGCATTTAATTTAGTTAATGCTGGTAGATAGGAATTTAATTCTAGATTTGATAGCCTAGAGTTCGAGAGGGAAACGGGATATAGATACCCTCCTTTGTACATTGTAACATGATTCAAAATCATCAAGCATTTAGGAAGAGAAGAGAAAAGTAGAGAACTGTGTAGAGAACATCCATGTACAAATATTGAATTAATAGAAGAAAGCTTTGATTCAATTCCATGGTTTTATATCTATTCTCTGTGTATTGATGTTTTGCTCATGAATGTTTGCTTCCTATCATACATTTGCTTTTATATGCTGTGTATGTGATTTCATGGTTGAATTGAAGTCTGAGAGGAAGAGTAAATGAGTTTCAATTGTTTCTCTAAGTGAGCCAGAAGATTCCTGCAAGGAGTGCAGTTGAATTTGTCCGCAAGGGGTGTGAGACTGCAGGGTTTACTTAGAGAAGGATTTTGTTCTCATTTCCTCGAAGAGTGTAGGTAGGCATAGTGCTGTGAAAAGAGTGTGCAGGCCAAGTGAAGTCTCAGAGTTTCTATTCTGAGCAAAGTATTGAAGACTGTTGCTGCAGGAGTGCACAAGGTTGAAAGGCTTCAACACTTAGAGAAAGTTGAAGATTTTCTTCAAGGAGTGCATGCAAGAAGTTCTTAGTAGGACTTGAGAAGAGTCAAGAACAAGCTCAGGGAGGATAGGCCTTCGAGTTTGTTGAGGGAGGATATAGATAATTCGTGCTTGAAAGACTTGCAGGTTTGGGCGCAGAGTGGCAAGTTCTGCAGAAGAGCGCCTCATCATTTCGTCGAATTCAATTGAAAGGATGGACGATCGAATTTCTCCAAAGAGATTTCACGAAGATTGATGGGTTGTTGGATCACTTGGGGTTATAAGGAAGGTTGCAGTGCAAGCACAGAGAAAGGTTCGAAGCTCAGAAGGGCATGAGCCATTGATCGGGATCATGAGGACCATTAGTTCTACTCGTGGATCGGCATATCGAGAGTTCGTGAGGCGAGACTCCAAATTGGCGTAGCAGAAGTCGCGATATAGAGATATGCGAAGTCTTGGTGATCGAGTGGATAGTGTGGGCCACAGTAGGGTGACGTGGCAGGTTATGTGATATATTGACGGTTCGACATCTCAGGCATCGGGAGCTAATGGGGAAATTATTTGACCTCGCAAGTAGTGAAGTCACGAGGTAGCGATATTGCGAATATCGGTGCCTCGGGCCTCGAAAGTCAAGGAAGAAATCATTTGACCCCGCGAGTGGCGAAGTTCTGAGGGAGAAAGATCGCAATAAAGACAGAGGTTCCGATAAGGTGAGAGAAATTCAGCGATTGATTGACACATCGGGTCTTGGGGACTCGAGAGCATAGAATTTGATATTGAACTCGCGAAGCCGCGAAGTTTCGATCCTCCGAGTGCAGAAAGAGGGAATTGCAAGAAGTGAACTGTGGGTGCAGATTTCCCGATTGGGAAATACAAGAACCATTGAGTTCTTCGGGAAAGAAGAAGAAGAAGGTCCTGAGGAGCGCAGTCGTGCTCTGAGGAGTACGGTTGCGTCATATTGTAACAACTTTTAAAAGAGTATATGTACAAGAATCACACATATGTATCCCTTTTTGAATTAATAAAAATATATATATTCATACAACCTTATAGAACATGATGTAAAATCTTTCAAGGATGATTGGTTTCTAAAGGTTTCATTTATAGGGAAACCCAGGGTCGAAACTCACTATAGTTGAGATGAGACACTTAAAAAATACAACTAGCTAAGCGTTGGTGTAGCTCGAGATGGGTGAAATCCTAGGGTGATTTTGATAGCCTATATTTCACTTAGTAGTTCTTTATTATCCAATTTCTAGTCCCACAAGTCACAAACATGCTAGAAAACAAATAAAAAACTTATAGAACATCATGGAAGTAAAAACAAACCCGAGAAGTTAATACAAAGGAAAGTCAATATGGATTTAGCATAATTTATGAATGGAAAAACATCTCAAATGAAACTCTATTCACCATATAAAAACAATAATCCAATCATCTATGCATAAGGATAACACTATGAATGCATCAACAATCCTCATGCATACTCCATGCATTGCACACTTGTTATGATAGATCTATATCAAATCCTACAACAACATTAAATAACTAAGGCTAGGGTTTTTTTCCTCGAACCAATAGAATTTTTGAAGATCAATATCCACTATTAATCAAAACCCTAGACATCATATAAATAAAATTATTTGTGAAAATCCTCATTTTATCATGTCCTTCACTTCATTACTTCAATGGAAAATCATTCCATGATACCAAACTTAAAATAATAAATACAAGAATCATATGTCTTCCATGCAAGTGTTGGGCATGACGTATTGAAACCATTGAATTAACATGACAAAACATCACCAAACCATATGAAACCACTACTAGTAGGTTTGAATTATGGATAATTCAAATACTTAGAAGAGAAACTAAAATGAATATATTTGGGGATTTCATTTCCCCTTAATCCACAAAAACTAAGAAAAAGGGATTAACTAAAGTTACAACCCAAAAACCAAGCCAAGGAAAAGTCACATATAAATAAGCATATGGTATGAAACTTCAGGATAAATGTTTGAATAAATAAATTCTGACTAATTATATAAAATTATGGAATATAACATATATACATATAATTGAATACATGTAAAAGGATGAATGGAGTTTTTCCTTTGCATAGAGGGTTTACATTAACAAATAACAAATGGAGATAGGAGTCAAGGGTGGAGAACATAATAATAATGGAATGGGATACATTTTAGGAGGATAAAATAAACCCACAAAAAACACCCATTACCACTCCTACATAGACATGAAAAAAACCAGAGACAATGAATTAAATCAAAGTGTGTCTAGGCCTACATTCATCACCTTATATTTGGGGTGATTGGGATGTCTCTTTTACATTTATTTCCAAACTTCAAACCTACAAACACTACCATAAAACCACTTCCCAAACATAATTTTTTAGGTCATGGTATGCCATTCAGATCACCTCTGACCCATAGTAGATAAACACTCCAAATTAATAGAGGACATATAGTATCAAGGATATCACCCAAGATCTGTTATGACTTAAGGGAGAAATATATAGGGTTAAATGTATCTGATATGAGCCCAAAATGGGGAATATATGGGGGGAAATGTACATGCAATGTGTAAATATATATGTGATAGGGATGACCTAATAGTAAAGGGGCATAAAGTGTAGGTGTGAATAGGTATATATAGATATCATGTATTCATTATTGAAGAGATGTAAATTGTGATGTATGAATGTAATTGGTTATTTGGATGAGGTTCTCCTATTATTTAAGGAGTTATTGCATAAATGATATATTTTCAAGTTTTTATCCACAATCAAATTATGTACATGGTGTGTATTTTTGTTCTGTTATGATATTTTATTCATTTGGAGCATTACATTTGATATCAAAGCATTGATCCTAGGTTTTTTTCTTCTCCAAGTGAGTCATCTTATAATTTTTGGTATAACATTTTTTATGGAACACTTTAAATAGTGAAAATTGGAGGTTGTTGAAATGACATATCAATATATTGATGGTACAATTTTCAACTTCTATATCATTCTAAGTTTTGAGATAAAACCTACTGAAGACCAGTTTTTTGACTCATCATGAATTAAGTTTTAAACAAGCCATCTTGGTATTTTCAGTATAACTTGATTTCTAGGACGATTGAGAAAGAAAAACTTGCAGGTGATTTACAAAACAATACATGGTACCTGTGGTAAATGTTTTTGGTTTTGTGTCTTCATAGTTTCAAAGATATACCCTGTGTAAGATAAGATTTCTGACTAGTCCTATTACTAGTCTCAAACATGCATTTCAGGTAAAACAATCACATATTCTTCAAAGAGGATCAAAATTATGTGAGCCTAGTTTCATTTCAAAGAGGATAGTCCATAGTTGTTCTAGTACAATTTTCAGAGTCATTTAGTAAATATTGGACACATAGAATTCTGTACAATTTCTCTCTACATAAATGTCCAAAAATAATCAAGGTTTGGGAAAGTTACCAAAAGTTTTATTTGGCACATCAAATTTTGGGTGGACATGTGGAATTGTAGAGAAGAAATATCAGAGTAATATAGATAGAAATTGTAAAATCATAAGTGTATCATCCCCAACTCTCTGATGGGAAATTCCACTCCAAAAATAAAAAACTCTAATACCGTTAAAATAATTAAAGGTTATGCATATAAACTACATTATGCAAAATAAATAAAAAAATTCACATGCAACATTATACAGGAAAAACCCATATCAAAACTAGATAATTAAGAACACAATAATTAAACCGAGCGCATGAAAGACACTTATCTTTTATAAGAAGTCACAAAATGCGTGTAGACCTCAGAATTTCCTCCCAACCATAGATGTTACTGATCATAAACTCTAAGCAGTAGGTCACCCCCAAGATGGGGATTAAACTCCACCAAGGAAAAGGATTCCTATTCCAGGATAAAGTCTATCAACAGAAAAAATACTCGGCAAAAGGTTCCAACTCTAGAAGTCAACCTATAGTCCTTCATTTCCCACATGCCTGTCCCACCCTAGGAAGTGTTCCCCTTCTCTTCTCAATAGTCCTTCAGCTGCCCCACTTCCCTTCTGGGACTTCAACAATAGGGAAGACATGAAGTATTAAATTCCTTTAGTTGTATCCTGGCTCGTTGGGAAAACTATTGACAATAGTTCTCTCACCAGGAGAGAATGATCAGGAGCTTGGAAAACCACTTCTTCAATAGCACGCGTGCCTGAAAACCCACCTCTTCAACAACACATGGGCATGAAAACCCACCTATTTAGCAACACACAAGCCTCCCAAGTACATTTTATGTGATGGAAGCAAGGCACAAATGTAGAGAAGAGTAGTGATGGTATGGATGATGAAGGAATGAGTGAATCCTCTCAAAAATACACTAAGACCGAACAATATATTTTCATTACTATAACTAGAAAATTGTCACCTTAAGAACTAGCTTAGCTCCACTTGCTGGCTCGTTCTCATCCCTTAGGAACTTCAGATACATATATATCCCATAAATTATACTTTTGGAATTATTATTAAAATATTCCCTTGGGATTAAGCCCCTTAGATTAGCCCCTCTTCCTAAACTCTTATCCCCCCTTTCCCTTTCCAGTGTAGTTTAGCTCCCTGTCTCTTTTCATATGATTGGTCTGCAACAATGATATTTTTTCATTAATATCTGAGTGTGACTACATTTTAAAAAGACAGTCTCACTGAGATTT
>ML785031.1:1239503-1255626 GCA_009831015.1 Picea engelmannii | reverse complement strand
TATACTCTGGTCTAAAGAATACTATACTGATGAAATCCCCAAATTCTTAACCAGAAAGAAATGTGTATTTACTTGGCAACCCGAACACAGTTGCGCGACAATAGATCTTGTCTGTTTTAATTTTGTTTATGTTTTTGTCCCCCAAGGGTTAGGTATTCAAGGGTTCTACAGACAAGGGTTTGCCCTGTGCTATAGCTCTTTGATATACGTGTGGGGTCCAACAGTAGTACTTGGTCCAATATCTCAGGGAACTAACTAAGGAGGATAGACCATACCCTTATTCATACTACCCAACTACCCAGGTACTAGAGAGTATCTTCCTAATGCTGTTCTCAGTGACACTGTAGCAGTCCGGTGGTGGATAGGTTTATCTAAAGAGGGCTTCAGGAAATCTACACCGATCCATACACAGGTGTTGTCTGATGCACTACCACTCGAAGGGGTAACAACAAGGGTTACAAGGGTGGCCAAAAGATGTGTTCTTAAGAACCACTTGTATTTCCTGCATGTATGAATCCCTCAACCGCGGGTTTATGTGCCTAACGACAGATCTCTATGGCTTAAAGACGCCGAAATACATCTCTACCCTAAAAATAAAATTCACACAATTTCTTCCAAGGAAAGTACTCTGATACCACTTGCAAGATACCAAATATAATAAATATGAAGAACATAAATGAAATTCTAGAAATGGCAGAATAATAATAATATAACCAACATAATCTCCACAATAACACATAAATGATATAAGAGCAACCACATAAATAATAGTTTGATTCAAAAATCAATTTTCACAGGCCTCTTCGAGTGGGCAACCTCCATTCGAGTAGTGCTCTATTACAATAATTTCCAAGATAGGTTTTTCATACCCTGGACCCTTATTTATACTAAATATTTCTATCAAGAGAAGCATCTAGAGGAAGATCCTTCAAGAAGCGTAAGCTTCTATTAGGTCTTCTTACATCCACTTTATTTTATTTTATTGAAAGGACTTATTAATATTGACCTTTGTTACATCTGAATATATTGATCTACCTATGTGTGGGTTAGGACCCTAACAGTTTTTCTTATCATAGATTAAAGGTTAGTTGTTAGTTCTTCTTTCTTTCAATTAGGTATATTTCCTTTTGTAAATTAGAAATAGTTGTATTAAGAATAGAGTTCATTTGTCTCTTGGTTTAGTTAGTTGCTTATTAAGTAGTTTTACTTAGTTTACTTGTTATATAAGTTATCCTAGGGTAGTTAGTTCTTTACTTGCTTTAATAGGTTAATTACTTACTTGTCTATTCTTGATTTGATAGTATAGTTGCTTGTTCATTTACTTCCTTTCACAGGACAATTATTTATTGAATTTAGGTAGGCTAGTTAAAGTAGTTTTGCTTTTACTATTTGTTTATTGTTATGCTCAATAATTTCTTTTTCTTATGGTTGAACTAGTTTTCTTTAAGTACGGTTTTCATTTTCTTTCCTAGAACTATCCATCGATCCTTCGTCCAAAAGTACTTAGGTTACATAGTTTGAAGTTGCTTAGTAGGGTTTGATCATTAGATAGCTTTGCTTGAATAGATTAGCCCTTATATATCCACTTCCTTAGTTAGACTATACTACTACCAACCCTTCTACCTTGGCATATATTTTTATACAACTCTCAGTTTACTTACCCCGGGTTGACAATTTAATTGAGGGTTTCTAGTGTGTTTTTAGTGCATATATAACACCCAACATTTTTGGCGCCATTGCTGGGGAGTTGTCTTAAGGTAGGAAGTACTTATGAATTATATCATTTCTATACCTTATCATTAGATTCGTGGTGGGGGAACTTTGATATGAGAGGTAAGAACTTGCACATCTACTATTGTAGGCTCCCCCAAACCCAATGGTAGTTTTTTTCTTTTATTTTTTTTTTCTTTCATGAATAGACCTAGAGATCCAAAAGGTAGATACATTAAATCTAAATCAGACCTTTCAACTAAGGTTCCTTCTGATATTTTTGGGGGAAGGAACGCTCCACTCATAAGATCCACAGACCGATACCAAAAAATAGGAGCTAGCCCAAACCAAAGAGATAAAGTAGTCTTTGAAGAGACTGAGATAGGGAGCACTATAGAACAAAAAATTGAAGCATCAATAATAGTGGAACAGGAGGCAAGACCACTCGAGCCTTCTGTAGAACCAAACAATACAAACTTTGTTTTCTTACCACCATCAGGAGATCCTAACTTTGTGGACATCATATTTGTGTGAACCAAGTTTTATAAAACGTCAAGATGAATTCAAAAGAAGCCATTAGCCTGCGGGAACTTTCTCAAATCCTAGTAACAATTGGGATTTCTTCTTTTTAGGAATAACGCATCTTGAAAATAGCCAAAAACTTGTCTAACTCTTTGAAAATATTAGAATAATCAAGGTCCTATGAGCTAAAAAATTATTTTCTTTGCCAAAATGAGAAGGAAGCTAAAACATTATGGACTACATCCAGTGGAGAGCAATCATTAAGATTTAATATTGAGGAGTTCTCAACATCCACCTCAACGGATCCTTATGTACTTCAGAAATCAATCATCAAGAAGAAGAGGATCTACATAGCATGATGAAGGAGAGCATAGAAATTACTATTGATGAACATCAATATTACATTGAAATTTGGTTTCAAGAGGTCAACAGGCCAAAATACTATTCTCTTATTCAACACCTTCTGATGCCAAAACAAGTAGGTTGATTGGTTCTTCATATCTAGGTAATCATTGCGGTAACAATTTCATATATGGGTATGAGTATGTTTCTTATCTTGCTTCGCACATGGTTACATTGGAAGATTTCTTACAATTGAATAAAAATTCTCCCTTTCTTTTTAGGTAGGGTAGGATAGTAAATAAAAGTTGCATGTTGTTAGTTTAGCTTAAAGTCTAATGAAACCTCATTTTACATTTTCTTTTAATGAAAGAACTATGAGATACATGTTCCTATGACTTGATCTCATTGATATCAATATTTTATTATATTTTAGAGTGTGGTTTTTGAAAACAGTTTTAGAGATCTCTGTAGGTATTTATATTAGTAAGGGTAGACAATTTCGAGATATAAAGAAGATTTTTTCTTCAAAACATTGCTATACTTGAACCTTGTTTTCTACTAAGCATCAAATAAATAATGACTTGTTGTAGTTAGCCATGTTTTTACAAAAGATTTTCATCTTATTTTTCACATGGCATCTTAAGAAGTAGTTTCTCTTGAGCCTTCACCACTATATAATGAAGTGACATCATAACCATGAAGCTTAGAGGCGTCTTGTACAATTTCTCCAAGAAACCTGAGTAAGTGAGTAAAGTATCTTTATTAAAGAGTAACAAGGAGGTCTGATTAGTGGCTAGTCATGGAAACATCATAATAACTTACAAAAGAAGAAAGTGAGTTGAGCCTAGAGATACCTTTATGTTCTTTCTCAATGGTACCATCCACTACACACTAAATAGCTTGATTATATCATATCTTTAGATAGGCCACACCCACTTAAGTACCCCTTACATCATAACAATCACTAAGGAATATATATAATGAAAATTCATTCTCCAACATAAATACCATCCCAATAAAAAGAAATAAAATTTTGTTTTCAGAGATGTCCCCCCCATACTCTTGCATAAAACAGTCTTATACTAAAATCTTAAAAGATGGAGGGCCAATCTCTAAGGGTGTAAGAGGCTAACTCGTCGGGATACTGAATAGGTCTGTTGGCAGTGGGTACTGGCCTATGGTATCACTAGGTAAACACACCAGATTATTGAACAGGATTGTTGGCAGCAGGGCATTCTACCTAGAGAGGATGATAATATGATAAAAAATAAATAATAAATTTAAACTTGTCCTGATGTATGAAATTACTTGTAGACAAAGATGACACGAAGTATGTATGGTTAATCTAAGGTTAATGAAATCCATAAATTTTCCATTGGGAACTAACTTTGATACTATCTTAAGACTCTCTCACCTACCTCTTATTATATATATGTATAGGATCTCTTATCCTATAGGTGGGGCCATCTTCTAACCGTCTCGTCAAACCAATCTGTGAAATTTATCTCTACAATTAACAAGTTGTAAATCTTCGGCTATTAGGAGAACTAACTGATTTCCTATATTTTTTATTTTGAGGTGTCACAATACTTAGGTGTGGGGTAGGGGTTCATGAGTTGACAAATGATAACATTGCCTAGAAGAAGTAAATCTTTGTAAAACATTATGTGTATTGTTTTCATGATATAGGATATTACATCAATAGTCATTTTATTTTCGAAATGATAATTCCATGTGTGTTATAAACTGTTGTACATCTCCTTAACAGACAACTTAATTGATATATTGTTGTTACAGACTATTCATTACAAATTTATGATTACATGCCTTATAAAATGTGAGAAAGAGGAATGGATTGTGTGAGCACGATGGAAAAAAAAAAATAATGGAACACTCTTATCTTGCCTTTGCTCCTATTTACTATATTCATGGTCTCTGAGTAATCAATTTCCTCAGCCACAAATCTCCTAAGAGCTGGAGACCATTGGTTTAAACACCACCAGTTTCCAAGAGAAAGCTATAACAGGGTTTTCAAACACGAATTTCAGAACATCTCTGGAGCTAAGGGATACTCCAAAGAGCGGATAAAAGAGGAGTTAATCTAAGCCCCCTCTCAAAACAATAAATACCTATTTCTAATTCATGGCACAAGGACATGCCATATCTTTGTCCTGGGAGAAGTTTCCTGAGATAAAAAATGCTAACGACTACCCATTTGTATAGAAAAACCCATGAGAAGAGGAGGTAGGATTTCTATCAAAATTCTATCATAATGTATTTTTACAATGTCTTGGGATATTATATCAGCAGTTGTTTGTATTGGTATGCTAAATCATATACTTATGACATCATTGTGTGTGTTTTAAGATTACTGTGCATTTTTATTTTTATGCTATAGAAGACTTTGTATACTTAACTGGTTCTTTGTGACAATTGCAGATCAATAACACATTGTTAAACTCACTACAGATCTGTGTTACACACCTATGAATAGAGGAACAAGGTTAAGTGGCTCTGTATTAGGCTAGGTATTTAGATCAATATGGTTTTTATTTGGATTTTTCTGGATGAGAATCTAGGTCTAGGGAGCTAGGCCAGGGTTTCCAAAAGATGAGTTGCAAAGATAGAATGGGGCAAGGTAGGTATACTCAGTAGCATTTAGGATTTGTCATTGTGTATAGGGTAAATGGAAATTTCAACACACGAATGATATCATGAATCCATTCATAAGAATAATTTGTAACATAACATGACAGTTTCATCCAAAACAATGCAAATAACTTTGAAGCAATCATAGCAAAGCATGGAGGTGGCAATAAATTGTAGCAGAAGAGCAACAAGTTTTGGAGGCCTTCCTCAATGAGTTCTTTAATGAAAAATTTATGAATGGAAATATTAATATTTCATCTACACTATGGAGTCACCAATCCAAGCAAAAATCTACATATAACTCCTTCACAATGTATTTGAAAACAAATTGTCCAAAAGCACAGTAACTGTGATAGAAGCAAAACAACAAAATAGGGGTCAAAGATGGGACTATAACTTTTTAACCATAACATATTTTACAAACATATGAGAGGGGTTTGTATATAAGGATGTTATTAAGATAAGTCTCTCTCATTTTTGTTAAATTCATTCCCATGTTCTTGTAATATGTGCCACAAAAGAATGACTAAAAGAGGAAATTAAATTGGAGAATTTGATTTTATGAGATGGGCCTCCAAGAAAGTTGAATATCTGCCACTATATGCTACCTGTGTAAATAATGAAGGAGTTTATTATTATTTGATATTTCCTTATAAAAAACCTTCTTTGTTTTTCCAAAAGTCATCCTTATTTGGTCAAAAACCTTTTTTGAAAATAATGACTAAAACAGGAAATTAAATTGGAAAATTTTATTTTCCGAAATAGGTCTCCAAGAAAGTTGAATATCTCCCAATATATGATACTTGTGTAAAAAATAAAAGAGGTTATTATGATTTGGTATGTCATTATAAATAAAAAACTCATGTTATGAGGTTATTATGTGTAAACATCTTATGATTTGGCCATTCATAAATTTTTCATAAATCATTATTCATAAAATTTATGAATAACCTCATAAAAATTTATGTTTTTGGTATGATTTGGTGATGTTTACCATTATGAGTTCTTTCTTAAATGATGACCAAAAACAGAGTCAAAATCACAGCGTGGTCTTGTAGAACTCTTTTTGTTACTTTTCTTGATCCATTTTCTGATGTAGTAGTTCCTGGCCATGTGTCTCCGAAGCTTGGTTTCCATATTGGCCTTTTTCAGGAGCATATCTAGGTGTTCAATGACTCTTCCAAGACAATACTCTTTGTCCTTTTCAGATATTTCCGCAATGGTTCCTTCAATGTCTTTCTGACATAGTGAAGGTATATACTCTATTTTTAAGCTTTCCATTTTCGATTGTTAGCCCACTTTCAGTTCAATAAACAATTGAATTTTCCCTTGTAATTTTTAAAGAGCTTGGATAATATGTCCTCTCAAGTGAGGAAGAATGTAACCAATCCCTACAACATCATCTTTCACCATGGCCTTATCAAACTCCTTGTTTTAGCTAAATTGGAAAAACAGGGGCAAACTTGGGATGCATTCATTTATCAATTTGCAAAACCTCACTTGACAATCAAGACTAGAAAAAAGACATCAGATCTAAGGACTATTTATCCATCTAAACCACACTCTCCAAGGACAACAAAATATCCATTTCTTTACCGGAACAAAAATCCAATAAGCTTGTTGAAACCCCTACAGCCTCATTGGGCGAAAAGACCAAGAAGCTTATTGCTAATATCCATATGCCTTCAATATCTCTTGATCCTACACCCAAGAAGCAACAAGAAGTAATTCGACAAGACTTTCCTACAGTTCCCAGATATAGAATAGGTTCTAATTGATTCAATAGAGTACCTTTTCAAAAAAGTACCCAGAGCACAAAAGGAAAACCTTATGCAAAACCCCTGCCTACTTCAGACCCTATCCAAGTGTCCTCTAATCTTGAGATCCCTCACAAGAGACTTAGTGAAGTTTTTGTGGATGGATTAGAGCCACAAAGAAAGAAAAAATCAAAACCTACCTGTCCTTATCAATTCCCTATCACTCCTACTTCACCCATTCCTACTCTAGATCCTAAGAATGATAGAGTGTCCACATCCCTCAAAGGATCTAAGCCTTCCTCTGAGATCACTGATTCTTCCCCAACCATTCAGAAGCTACAAAAAGAGAATTATCAGCTGCCCCAACAATTGGAATAAAGGAAGACAATAGACAGACAAGTTCATCATGATAATGCAGTCCTCCAAGAAAAGGTAAACTCCCTTCAATGGTTGGTTGATGAGATGACCAAATCCAACCGCAGCCTCAGAGAACAACTGAAGAAACACAAGAGGCATAAGGAAAAATTTTCACAGCAAGAAGGAGAAGCTTCCAAAGCTAATCCTCCTCAACAAGCTTAGTCACGAGGGGTAATTTCCTTTTGTTTGCAGTGGGACCTGCAAAATCGTATGTGTGGGGGTAATTTTGGGCCTGAGATATGATCTATTTTATGACGTTAATTAGATACTTTTACCGAATGTATATATGTGTTTTCATGCTTTGAAGATTGTTTTGAAGGGATTTTGTGCCAAAATGCTATGATCCACACCAGGTATACATAATTCGTGTTTTATGTTGATCTTGAGTATAATTCATCACGTTTTTATGTTTCCAAGGATCTAATTCACATTTTTTGGTGGCAAAATCGCATCATGTTTCTGCTTCTGATGCTCAGTCTGACACTCCATCCGGTACTCAATCTGGTACCCGGTCCGACACTCAGTCTAGCACCTCGTCCTACATAAAAATGGTGGGAGATTTGGTGGTTATGGTATTGGCATCCAGTGATGGGAAAATTAGGAAAATGGGTTTTTCTTGTGCTTTCCCCCTCTAGCTACTAAACTCTTGACAACTCAGTTTGGGTTGTTGAGCTAGGCAATTATTGGCTCTCTCCATTTCGGTAGTTAGGGCACCATTAATGTAATTTGTTGTTTTTAGAAGTGGTTTGGTCGACCACTTGTTTTGTAAAACTTATAAATACCACCATGGTGGTCATACAATAGTGAAGCAGTAGAAGAAGTAGAGGATTAGAGACAAATACGATTTTCCTCTGTTTTTTCTATTTTCAATTGCTAGAATTATATAAGACTGTGTTTTTCAGGTTTTAATGGTGAAATCGTTTTTTTGAGCAATTGGTGTGCATTTGAGAAGTGACCACGACTTGCTAGGGGCCCCACCAATAGTCTGGTAACTATTCTATGACTTATTTATGCATTTCATAGCTTAGATGTCTTTTATATCATTTCCTGTACATGCATTGCTATTTTTCCTTTGTTATATAACTTGTTGTTGTAGCTTAATTGTTTAGTTCTTTTGCAGGTTAGTATGGAGGCTTTTGTTAATATGCATTGATTTTGTAGTTAGTAGGAACGAGTTTGGAAACTCATACACTAACCTCGTGTGTGATTAAATATTAGATTGTATATTATTTATGCTTTTAAAATTAAGTTTAAAACATAGTTTGGAACAGAGTAGAATAGAGTTTTAGTTTATGTTTTCTTTAACAAGGCTTCGGTGGATGGATAGGGTTAGTTTTAGTTTTTATTTGTAGATTGCCTATTTAATTTTTATTTAGATTTTTCTTAACTAGTTGTTAATTAATTTTCAACTTAGTTTACTTGTTATATGCTAGAATCATGTTTTAATTTATGTTTATATGCATTTTCCTTTCTGCAGTTTGAAATGTTAAAATAGATATAGCATAGTTTTACTTTATGCAATTTCTTTCCTAGAATTAGATTGCAATTCTAGTTTTTAGTTAATGACTGAATTTAATTATGAATTTTTCTTACATAGCATAGAGTACAATTATAATCTCATTATACTGTTGATGGTTAATGCATGAGTAATAATCACATGAATATGCAGGGTAATTAACGTTGTTTTTGTAATGGCTAAGTTCTCATTGGATTGCTTAATCCACACCTTTCACTTTTCTATTGAAATTAGAATTGAACTTATACCTCTTGAATTTCCTTTCGTTGTCAAGTGCCATCGAGATATTATAAGACATCGGAGACATTCACACAACCACCAACACTATATCTGAGTTTTCATAGGTTAAAAGATAGTTTCTTTCTTTCATAGATCAGAGGATAGTTTTATTGTTGTTGTAGGATAGATAGTCTTTTGCTTTGGTAGACTAGAGAGCAGTTTTTCTTATCATAGATTAAAGGTTAGTTGTTAGTTCTTCTTTCTTTCAATTACGTAGATTTCCTTTTGTAAATTAGAAATAGTTTTATTAAGAATAGAGTTCATTTGTCTCTTGGTTTAGTTAGCTGCTTATTGAGTAGTTTTACTTAGTTTACTTGTTGTAGAAGTTATCCTAGGGTAGTTAGTTCTTTACTTGCCTTAATAGGTTAATTACGTACTTTTCTATTCTTTCTTTGATAGTATAGTTGCTTGTTCATTTACTTTCTTTCACAGGATAGTTGTTTATTGAATTTAGGTAGGCTAGTTAAAGTAGTTTTTCTTTTACTATTTGTTTATTGTTATGCTTAATAGTTGATTTTGCTTATGGTTGAACTAGTTTGCTTCAAGTAGGGTTTTCATTTGTTTCCCTAGAACTATCCATCGATCCTTGGTCCAAAAGTACTTAGGTTACATAATTTAAAGTTTCTTAGTAGGGTTTTTTTTTATATTCCCCAAAATAAAATTATTTGGAAATTTAAATTTTTGGGAAATTATTCTATTTTTGGTAAATTCGAATTTGGAAAAATTTTGCCATTTATGGCAATTCCGAATTTAGAATTTGTTAATTGTAATAAATTATTATGACCATTGGGAAGAACTCTGATTTGACGCAACTAACTTTTTGACAATGACACCTGTTTGAAAACAAAATATTGATTGCAGGAAGACAAATGGAACAACCATGTTAAAAGCAACTGACCATGACTCCATGAGTGGGGAACATGTTGGAACTACCCCTGGGCTAATTTTTACAAGTGGAAAATTAATGATTTGGCTATTGGCAGCCCCTGAAAATTAGGGATTTAGGAAGCTGCAAAAATTCCAAAGAAGGAAAAAGACCTAGGCAAGTTACAAATAAACATATGTGAGGAGGCAGGACGCTGCAAAGTATGCTGGGGAAAAGAGTCTATTTTAGGGTCTTTTCTTTTTCACTTGTTGTTATGAACACTGGAAGGGTGTGAGGCAAGGAAAAGGGGGACTGAATTGAAGGAGAGTGTTACAGAGGGATTTCCAAGTTCTCCCTTATGGACTCATGGTCAGGCTAGGGGGTGAATCGGGCAAGCAATCATGGCTGCTCGGTTCTACGGTTGGGAGGAACATGGATATTCCCTTTGTTTTCTCTACAAGCCTAGTTCAAATATGTACTCTAAACTCTATATGTCTAAATGATTTTTATATTGGAGATACTGTACATGTTATCGCTATACGGACAAAGTTCTAGTATCTGTTTTAATGATCATGTAACTGATGTAAGTCTTTTTTGTACCTAAATATTCAGTATTCTACCTCTGTGGAATGAATTGGTTATTGTTATAGTGAGATCCTTAATGCTGGTATGCATGCAAGAACCTATACAAAGACTGTTCAAAATTCAATGAATAGACTGTAGGATTTAAATGCAGATTTATTTTCTAGAATCAATTTTTAAATAGAATCAAATATGTATCAATGAACGAACAAAGCTATTATATGAGTCTATATATGTTTCAAACTTTAACAGAGTCGAATGAACGAATAGAGTCATTATATGTGTATATATGTTTCAAACTTTAACAGAGTCGAATGAACGAATATATCTATTATATGCATAGATATATGTTTCAAACTTTAACAGAGTCGAATGAATGAACAGAGATATTATATCTGTATATATGTTTTAAACTTTAACAGAGTCGAATGAACAAATAGGGCTAATGATATGCATATATATATATATATATATATATATATATATATATATTTCAAACTTTAAATAGAGTCGAATGAACAGAGCTATCATATGCACATATACATTTCAAACTTTAAACAAAGTTGAATACGCATCAATGAACGAACATAACTATCCTATGCACCTATATGTCTCAAACTTTAAACAGAGTCAAATATTTATCAATGTACGAACAAAGCAATTATATGCGTATGAATGTTTCAAACTATAAACAGAATCCATTTATATAGTCGAGAATGATGAAGCATATGGGAACAAACGTAAGATCACCCTAATTCCTGGACGATATAATCATTCTAGATTAATACAATAGGAAATAGATAGACAACTTGTTACTACATCAACAACGTATGACATATCTTATATATGTTGTGTGCAGAAAGGAAACAAAGCATTTTTGTTAGATCGCTTCACATTCTCAGAAATTATAGAGTAATGCAATCCTTCTTGATGAAGCAACCAAATAAAAAAACAAACACCCACGAATACGCAGAGTCTGAAGATGCGAGACCTCTAATAACAATTCTGTTGGAGTAAATATTTCTTTTAATAAAAAGGAAACAAGAATTTCATTCACAGGTCTCCCACATCATGCTTACACATATATATCCTTAAATTGGAACTTTGATAAACAAAAAAAATGGGATTAAACCCTCAACTATTTGATACAGAGAATCAGTGCATGAATAAAGGTTACTCTTAACATCAGAAAACTACGAACAAAATTCGAGACCTCCAGGTCATGGTTTCAGAAACAAGTTGAAGGGTCATATTTCGAAACTCGAGTACCTTTTCCAGGATGAACAGAGGCCGAAACCCATGCTGTGAAGTGGGCACACCTACATTTGGCCATCACAATAAACATTAGAAAAGCTACAGAGTAAAATCTTGTTTTATAAACCCGAAAGGGAATAATGATAACCATAGATGTCAGATCACTTAACTTAGGGCCGAAATGCCACACCCTCCTGTTACCATGCTTTGCTTCATAGTCAACCCCAACCGAGGAGAGAAGGGTCCAGGAATTCCTGGTGGGTACCCTCGCAATAGTAAGAGCCCCACCATTAATATAGAGAAAAATCATTATACAAAATGCCAATTAATTTCCTTGACAAAGTAAAATAGCATTGTGAATTCAAGAACAAGAAATCATTTGATAAAAACCCTTGATGAACAAAGCAAAGAATGCAAGGAATGGTATCATACTTTTCACCAATAAAATTAATCATGGAGAATAACCTAACATCATCGAGGGATAATTTACCGGTAGATTACTACCTTCCTACAAATGTTATGCACTAGTCACGGAGGGGAAACATATACATTGAGAACCCAGTTGGACCCTTTAGTTCCTGGAGCACAACAAAGGTGTAAACTATTTGGAACTACTCTGAGTCACTCCAGATTATAGTTGGTAAGTATAGGGTAAACAAAGGATTAAACCATAAATAGACCCACGAGACACAAATAGTGAACATGAAGTATAGGTTCACAGAAGTATAGGTTTTGCAATTCATGGTTATAGCAAGAAAAACGTCATCTACTGTCACTACTAAAATAAAGGAATGCATAGACTCTATCGGGAGTAAGGAAAGTATGTAACCCACAGTAGAGTGTACAAAAAAAAAATTCTTCTCGATTTCAACCAAAAACAACAAACTCTGTTCGAATCTGAAATATGACAGTCCCTTAGAGAAAACTTACCAGGCATTGTCGTCGACTGTAGCAAGGGTTGCTCATGGAGGCAGCAGGTTTTTCCCTGTGGAAGTTTGCATAACATAGAGCCCTTTCCTTTGAAGGAACAAGGGATAAATGAGACCGCCAAGACCTAAGAGGCATGAGTAAACTCTTTCAGCATGGGAAGTACAAAAACCTTACACTAGGGCAAACTAGCACATCAAGATTGGGAGCAACAGGTGAAAGAGACATTAGGGCTAAGGTTAGTAGGACCCTTATTTAATTTCCTTGATAGAGTCTTAAACCCCTCCTGACATGTACATCCACCTCCCTAAATGCAAAAGATACGAAGTAAACCAACAGTAAAACTATGACTATCCAAAGAACTAGTCAGCTGCCAAACCATGAAGTTGTCTTTTCGTTACTCTGTCAAGTGAAGAGGAGTTAGTTAGTTCAGTTGTGTATATATTGATGCGGACTTGACCGGGTTTAGTTCGTTATGATAAGGAAAATTTGTAACATAACTAAAGTAGAGACATCAAAGGAAAACACTTGGAAACCACTCCTAAACAATTCATTAACCTCCTTAAAACCTTTCCTGTCACATACCACGAGCAAGACTTGAAGACTGATGTTGACACAATTAGGTAGTGTGTAAGCACTTTCAACCCGAGACATAAATTTATGCACAATGAAAAATCCAATAGTCTGTTTCTATTAAAAACAAAGGGACTGAAATTACCAATCCTAGCGTACAGGTAGGTGCGGGCATTATAGTAAAGCCCTTATAATAAAGTATTGAAACTCCAATCCTAGCGTATAGGTAGGTGTGGGCATTATAATAAAGCCCTTATAATAAAGTAAGGATTAGAATATATTGCATTCAATTTTTGTAAGGTATTAAGCCAAGAGTATTAACCTTAAGCCAAGAGTATTAAGCTAGTATGTTATAAGTCCATGCAAGCAAAAAACAAAGTGTAAGTACCTGGCTCATGAGTGGATTAAACGAAATTAAGTAGCAAATATTGTACCACATAAAAAAAAATTATGAGAATTTTGAGGTACATTAAATATGGTATAAGAGCGAAAGTTACAACACTGGGCCTTTATAGGACCACTGTAGTGCTTACTATATATTTCTTTTCAAAAAAAAAAATACTAATAAATTGTGTGGTTACAAACATAAAACTTTCTCTATTTTGGTGAATAAGTATGGCAACTCGAGACAATGCAGAAAAAAGGATGGAAGAAAATCCATAGCAAGGACCTCTTGGAGATACAAGGAAGAATAGTGATGGAAGCTCACCCACAGAAGTGTTGGAAAGAATGAGTAACCTGATTGTTGAGCTACAAATCTTTAAAGCCGACAATGAAAAATTGAAGAAGGCATAGCAAGAACAACAGGAGATAAACAAAGTCCTGCTATGCAGTATAGTGACCAAGAAAATCCCAAAAGACAATAATAACGATGAATAAGTAAGGAAGAGAGCCTCCAAGAACTCAGGGCCAAAAACAAAAAAAGGAGATAGTTCGTCTAAAGGAACACCTCTAGCTGAAGATGTAACTAAAACTGACAGAAAAGGAAAACAAGTAGAACACCTTGAAGGAGAATTTAAAAAGGTTAAACACACTATCTTTGATGGGTAATCCAGGATAGGAGAAGAAGCAGAGGCATGGTTGTTGGACATCAAAAAATATTTCCAAATCTACAAGTATTCCAACAACATGAAGGTCAGGATGGCCATCTACAATCTGAAAGGGAAGGCCAATATTTGGTGGAAAGATCTAAAATTGGCCAAGGGCCTTAAGGATAAATAGTTGGAATGGTCTGACTTTAATAAGTATTTCAAGAAACAATACCTTTCTGAAAATTACTACGAAAGGAAGAAAAAAGAATTTTATGAGTTACGACTCAGACATATGACAATGGAGGACCTTATAAATAAATTTATGGAATTGCTAAGGTTCGTACCATACATTTGGGAGGATAAAGTAAAAATTCATTGATTTCTAAGCTACCTACCATAGTCCTACAGGGATAGAATTGAGTTTGACAACCCCAAATCCTTAAGTGAAGTATTAAAAAAAGCGTGAATGTGCTATGACCAATATAAACAGTGAGCAGAGTTTCCCAAAGCCTGGAAGGATAAGAAACAAGATTGAATGAACCAATGGAAGAAGGGGTACTAGCCAACTCTATATCGGAATATAACAAAGAGTTTTTCGAGAAAGCATTTTCACTCCAATCTTCCGAATACGCAAGGAAGCGGAAAATCGGTAAGCTAGGAATGAGGAAGTTTCAGGACAATGCCCGTGAGCCATTAAAGTCTTGGGAATGTGGAGAGCCTCATCTTAGGAGGAACTGTCCATGTTTGAGTTCAAAAAACAGAACTATTGTTCATAACCTGCAAGAAGCCTCGACAGTGGGAGACGTGGACAGGAGCCTACATCGGATAAATGCAGCCATCGATGGATGACAAGCTGAACACCAGTCCTCAGTGGTAGAAGTCGAAGGTAAAATCCATGACACTCGAATTTCTATTTTAATTGACCCTGGATCGACATTAAGTTATATTACTCCGAAGGTAGTAGAGTTAAATAAACTTAAGAGACGGAAGCACGCAAAATCATGCCTTGTGCAACTAGCGATAGGTACAAAAAGGAAAGTAATCGACTACATTTTGGATTTTGAATCCAGCCTAGATGGTCAAATTATAAGAATCAATTTGAACATCCTACCACTAGGATCTTACAATATGATTATTGGTATGCACTGGTTGGAACGACACAAAGAAATATTAAATTGTGATACAAAGATACTTAGCTATAAAGATGATTCTGGGACCACCAGGACAACCCAAGGTATACCAAAACTAGTATCAGTCAGACAAATTTCAGCGATGCAACTAAAGAAATGTGTGAGAAAAGGATGTCAAGTTTATGCCATCCAAGTGACGAGTTTAGCAGAAAAGAAGGATAAGCCAAAGTTGGAAGACTTTGTTGTCCTACGTGATTTCAGAGACATGTTTGTGGAGGAGATATCAAGATTACCCCCTAGAAGGGAAATAGACTTCTCCATAGATCTGTTACCCGATTATTCCCTTATCTTAAAGGTGCCTTACCGGATGAGTCTACCAGAACTGATAGAATTAAAAATACAACTACAGGAATTGTTGGAAAAAGAGTATATCAGACCAAGTGTCTCACCTTGGGGAGCACTAGTCCTCTTTGTGAAAAAGAAGGATGGTACTCTAAGATTATGTATCGATTATAGACAACTGAACAAAACAACTATTAAGAATAAATATCCATTACCAAGGATAAATG
>ML785031.1:1215080-1229598 GCA_009831015.1 Picea engelmannii | reverse complement strand
ATTGCCGATAAGGCCTCCTGGCTGCCATGTGTCCATACAAATGAACGGTCCAGATCCCTGCTTGATTAACGGTTGCGATCAAATCGCGAAATCGCATATCGCGATTTCGGGGTTTTCGTAGTCATTGTTCTTTGCATTATGAAGTCCTGATCCCCGAATTTCCGATAAGACCTCCTGGCTGCCACGTGTCCATACAAATGAACGGTCCAGATCCCTTCTTGATTAACGGTTGCGATCAAATCGTGAAATCGCATATCGCGATTTCGGGGTTTTCGTAGTCATTGTTCTTTGCATTATGAAATCCCGATCCCTGATTCTCCGATGGCTTATCTCCCTCGCAACTTCTGCAGATCTGATGGCTGTCGGGTATCCGCTTCCAATCTGATGGCATAGATCACTTCTTCTGCATGCCAACTCCTGCGCTTAACATCTGTACAGCTTCTCCTGATCTAACAGCTGTCGGGATTTTTGAGTGTGATCTGACGGCTCTCGGTCTCTTTCCTGTGCTCCTTGTGCATATAAGAATGCTATTCCTCTTGAGCTTATTCTCCTCGAATCCTTAGACTGCGACTTATTTCTTTTGCTCGACCTTGACCATCTTCCTATCGGGTCGAATACCCTTCATCACTCTGCTTGGATATTGCTCTGTCATCATTCTTCTGCCATAGACGATTTCCATCAATGACAACCTTGACATTCTGCATCCCTGTTATTTCCATATTTCCAACAATCACATCACTACAAAAGAAAGGAACTAGGTTTAACTGGTCAGAGAAATGTCAAGACAACTTCAACAAACTAAAGGAATTATTGACAACGACGCTCATATTGAAAGTAGCAGACCCAGATAAAGACTTCACCATATGTGTCGATGCGAGTAAAGAAGGGCTAGGTGGTGTCCTAACTCAGGAAGGACACGTTATTTATTATGAGTCCTAGAAATTAAAAGAACACGAGTGAAATTACATCACTCATGACTTAGAATTGGCAGTAGTAATACATGCCTAAAAGATGTGGCGACACTAAATAATTGGCCGAAGATTCCTATTATTAACGGACAACAGCGGGGGGAAAAATCTATTTAACCAACTAGATCTTAACGGAAGACAAGCAAGGTGGTTAGCCTTCTTAAGAGAATTTGACTGTGAGGTTAGACATATCAAGAGCAAGAAAAAGAAAGTAGCAGTCACTTTAAATAGAAGAATCCATGGATTATTTGAGATGAATATTAACAGGGAAGATAGTGGTATGGAAGAAAGAATAAGGACAACATGTGTTGATGACAAAAACTATACTAAAATAAAAGAAGAACTACCAAACAATACTACAAACTCAGATAAACTAGATCTAAGTATCGACGAGAAAGGGCTGCTATGATTTAACAATAGACTTTACATACCATATTCAACAGGGTTAAAATTAACAATCTTGGACAAAGTGCATAAGAAGTCGTATTCTGGCCATGCAGGTTACCAGAAAATGATAACAGCACTTTGGAAACTATTTTATTGGCCTAATATGAAGGAAAAAACAACATAATACTTTTCTAGGTGCCAAGATTGTCAGCAGGTTCAGGCCAAACATCGGCATCCAACCGGCCTCTTACAGCCATTACCAGTACCAGAATGGAAATGGGAGACTATATCACTTGACTTTATAACAGGTTTGCCTAAAACTCAGAAACAGACTGACTCCATCATGGTTGTAATCGATAAACTCAGTAAGTCTGCACACTTTATTCCTATAAAGTCTACTTTTAAAGATATAAACATCGTTGAAATATTCATGAAAGAAATCTTTAGACTGCATGGTATTCCTAAAATGGTGATTTCAGATAGAGACGTAAAATTCACATCTGCTTTTTGGAAGGAATTGTTTGTAGGACTCAATACCAAGTTGAATTTCAGTACAAGTTATCATCGACAAATGGATGGACAAACCAAAAAGACAAAACAAATCATAGAGGATATGCTCCACATGTATGTAAGAACAAAACCAAACAAGTGGGAGGATTATATACACTTGGTAGAATTTGCATATAACAAGTGGTACCAAACTTCAGCAAAGTTGAGCCCTTTCAAGGTATTGTACAATAGAAAGTGTACAACTCCAATTAGTTGGGATAACCCAGTTGATAGACTCATGGTTGGACTAGAAATGCTCCAAGAAATGGAGAACATGGTAAGAAAGGTACAACAGAACTTGAAGGAAGCACAGGAAAGACATAAGAGCTATGCAAATCTGAAAAGAAGACACTTAGAGTTTCAAGGAGGAGACCATGTATATTTGAAGGTCAAAGCCCAAAAAAGCTCATTGAAGCTAGGAAACTATGCCAAGCTGGCACCCAAGTTCTGTGGCCCCTTCGAGATACTAGCTCGAATTGGACCCGTAGTGTATCAACTTACATTGCCAGCAAATCTAAGAATTCATAATGTATTTCATGTTTCTTTATTGAAAAAATATGTTCATGACCCTACTCATATGATTGATTGGAACTTGGTACAAGTGGAACCTGAAGGCAAAATCTAGGTCGAACCCCTACACATTCTGGACCGGAGAGAAATAACACTTTGGAATAGAGTCATCACTCAGGTAAAGGTGCAATGGAAGCACTTTAGTCCTGAGGAGGCCACTTGGGAATTGGAGGGAGATTTAAGGAAATCTCATCCAATCTTGTTCCAAGAGAGGAACGAACACTGACAATGGGGTTTTATTGAAGGGGGGAAGGAAGTGATATTCCCCAAAATAAAATTATTTCGAAATTTAAATTTCTCGGAAATTATTCCATTTTTGGTAAATTCAAATTTGGAAAATTTTTGCCATTTATGGAAATTCCAAATTTAGAATTTGTTAATTGTAATAAATTATTATGACTGTTGGGAAGAACTTTGATTTGACCCAACTAACTATTTGACAATGACACTTGTTTGAAAACAAAATATTTAATATTGATTGCAGAAAGACAAATGGAACAACCATGTTAAAAGCAACTGACCATGACTCCATGAGTGGGGAATATGTTGGAACTAACCCTGGGCTGATTTTTACAAGTGGTAAATTAATGATTTGGCCATTGGAAGCCCCTGAAAATCAGGGATTTGGGAAGCTACAAAAATTCCAAAGAAGGAAAAAGACCTAGGCAAGTTACAAATAAGCATATGTGAGGAGGCAGGACGCTGCTAAGTATGCTAGGGAAAATAGTCTATTTTGGGGTCTTTTCTTTTTCACTTGCTGTTATGAACACTGGAAGGGTGTGAGGCAAGGAAAAAGGGGACTGAATTGAAGGATAGTGTTGTAGAGGGATTTCCAAGTTCTCCCTTATGGACTCATGGTCAGGCTAGGGGGTGAATCGGGGAAGTAATCATGGTTGCTCGGTTCTATGGTTGGGAGGAACGTGGTTGTTCTCTTTGTTTTCTCTACAAGCCTAGCTTAAATATGTACTCTAAACTCTATATGTCTGAATTATTTTTATATTGGAGATACTATACATGTTATCACTATATGGACCGAGTTCTAGTATCTATTTTAAAGATCGTGTAACTGTTGTAAGTCTTTTATGTACCTAAATATTTAGTATTCTACCTCTGTGGAAAAAATTGGTTATTGTTATAGTGAGATCCCTAACGCTGGTATGCATGCAAGAACCTATACAAAGACTTTTCAAAATTTAGTGAATAGACTATAGGATTTAAATGCAGATTTATTTTCCAGAATCAATTTTTAAATAGAATTGAATATGTATCAATGAATGAACAGAGCTATTATATGTGTCTATATATGTTTCGAACTTTAACATAATCGAATGAATGAACAAAGTCATTATATGCATATATATTTTTCAAACTTTAATAGAGTCGAATGAACGAATAGAGCTACTATATGTGTAGATATATGTTTCAAACTTTAACAGAGTTGAATGAACGAACAAAACCATTATATGCGTACATATGTTTTAAACATTAATAGAGTCGAATGAACGAACATGGCTAATTATATGTGTATATATATATTTCAAACTTTAAACATTGTCGAATGAACAGAGCTATCATATGCACATATACGTTTCAAACTTTAAACAGAGTTGAATACACGTCAATGAATGAACATAACTATCCTATGCACCTATATGTCTCAAACTTTAAACAAAGTCAAATATTTATCAATGTAGGAACAGAGCGATTATATGCATATGGGTGAAATCATGAAGGTGGGTTACACTTTTTCTTGTTTTATGACAAAAAAAACTGTATTTTCACAAGTTCTTCAACTTCCGGCATACAAAAGTATTTTTTTTATTTAGAATTTCACTTTACAGTAAAAACAAAACTTGTGAATAATTTTGTTATGTTTCTAATGACTATTTTTCAATGTTTTTTTATGAAGATTTGATATGTCAATTTGACAATTGTTTAACAGTATGTTCCTTAAACATGAAAGGAATGATAATAAGTTATTGTTTTCCACAACAATGTATCTATTATTAAACTTATGTTTTTAAGAAATGAAATATACGACAACAATCTACAGAGACTCTGTTTTATTATGACTATAATTTTGAATCTAACGGATGAATATTATAATTTCTAGAATTTTCTTAAGTTGACCAAGATGAAAACGTTGCAGATTTTAAACACGTGTTTTTCTACACCTTGTATCTATCTTAATTTTTACTTTAAAGTAAAATCTAAAAATACCCTTTTGAAGAGAACAGTTTAACAATTATGAATATAAATTTTCCATAATTTTCGGTTGTGTATTTTTAGAGATATGGATTTTTCATTTCACCGAATCATAATCTCACCTAAAAATATTATTTAGTGATTTTTTTATAAAATTAAATAAAATTAGATAAAAACAATGAAAATGAAAACAAATTATACCGAATGAAAGTAGATTCAATTTTTAAAATGTTGGTATCATTTCTCAAACTAAATTATGAGTATTTGTAGGAGTTCTCTATCTCCAAAGATGAAGTAAGATGGAGAGAATTTGCAGTTTCCTGCAAACAGTCTCATTTTCAAGTTTTCGGCCAAAATATTCTTTCGGCCGAAACCTAGTTTTTAACGGAATCCGTTAAAAATAAATGTTTCGGATGAAAAGTCTTTCGACCGAAATATGCTTACCACGGGAAAATAATTCATCTAAAAATCATTGTACATGAATTTCGAGGGCACCGTTAAATTTGACGTGAAAATTTTCGACCGAAAACAACATTTGTTCGGCCAAAAAATTGCCGCTAGAAATTTTGAAGACCCGATTGTCACGAAAATGTTACACAGATTCATGATTTTACCCATATGGATGTTTCAAACTATAAACATAATCCATTTATACAGTTGAGAACGATGAAGCATATGAGAACGAACGTAAGATCACCCTAATTCGTGGACAATATAATCATGCTATATTAATACAACAGGAAATAGATAGACAACTTGTTACTACATCAACAACATATGACATATCTTATATATGCTGTGCACAGAAAGGAAACAAAGAATTTTTGTTAGATCACTTTGCATTCTCAGAAATTATAGGGTAATTCAATCCTTGCTGAAGAAGCAACCAAATCGAAAAACAAACGCCCATGAATATGCAGAGTCTAAAGATGTGAGACCTCTAATAACGATTCCGTTGGAGTAAATATTTATTTTAAGAAAAAGGAAACAAGAATTTCATTCACAGGTCTCCCACATCATGCTTACACATATATATCCTTAAATTAGATCTTTGATAAACAAAAAAAATGGGATTAAACCCTTAGCTATTCAACACAGAGAATCAGTGCATGAATAAAGGTTACTCTTAACATTAGAAAACTATGAACAAAATTTGAGACCTCCAGGTCATGGTTTCAGAAACAAGTTGAAGGGTCATATTTCAGAACCCAAGTACCTTTGCCAAGATGAACAAAGGCTAGAACCCACACTGTGAAGTGGGCACACCTACATTTGGCCATCACGATAAACATTAGAAAAGCTACAAAGTAAAATCTTGTTTTATAAACCCGAAAGGGAATAATGATAACCATAGATGTCGGATCACTTAACTTAGGGCCGAAACACAACACCCTCCTCTTACCATGCTTTGCTTCGTAGTCAACCCCGACCAAGGAGAGAAGGGTCTGTGAACTCCTGGTGGGTACCCTTGCAACAGTAAGATCCCCACCATTAATACCGAGAAAAACCATTATACAGAATGCCAATTATTTTCCTTAACAAAGTAAAATAGCATTGTGAATTCAATAACAAGAAATCATTTGATAAAAACCCTTGACGAACAAAGAAAAGAATGCAAGGAATGGTATCATACTTTTCACCAATAAAAGTAATCATGGAGAATAACCTAACATCATCGAGGTATAATTTACCAGTAGATTACTACCTTCCTACAAATGTTATGCACCGGTCATGGAGGGGAAACATATATATTGAGAACCCAGTTAGACCCTTTAGTTCCTGAAGCACGACGAAGGTGTAAACTATTCAGAGCTACTCCGAGTCACTCCAAATTACAGTTGCTAAGTATAGGGTAAACAAAGGATTAAACCACAAATAGACCCACAGGACACAAACGGTGAACACAAAGTATAGGGTCACATAAGTAGAGGTTTTGCGACTCATGGTTATAGAAAGAAAATCCTCCTCTACTGTCACTACTAAAATAAAGGAATGCATAGACTCTATCGGGATTAACGAAAGTATGTAACCCACAGTAGAGTGTACAAAAAAAAAATTCTTCTTGGTTTCAACCAAAAACAACAAACTCTGTTCGAATCTGAAATACGACAATCCCTTAGAGAAAACTTACCAGGCATTGTCGTCGACTGCACCAAGGGTTGCTCATGGAGGTGATAGGTTTTTCCCTGTGGAAATTTGCATAACAAAGAGCCCTTTCCTTCGAAGGAACAAGGGATAAATGAGACCTCCAAGACCTAAGAGGCATGAGTAAACTCTTTCAGCATGGGAAGTACAAAAACCTTACACTAGGGCAAGCTAGCGCATCAAGATTGGGAGGAGCAGGTGAAAGAGACATTGGGATTGAGGTTAGTAGGACCCTTATTTAATTTCCTGGATAGAGTCTTAAGCCCCTCATGATAGGTACATCCACCTCCCTAAATGCAGAAGATATGAAGTAAACCAACAGTAAAACTATGACTGTTTAGAGAACTAGTCGGCTGCTAAACCATGAAGTTGTCTTTTCGTTACTTCGACAAGTGAAGGGGAGTTAGTTAGTTCATTTGTGGAGAGATTGATGTGGACTTGACCGGGTTCAATTCGTTATGATAAGGACAGGTTGTAACATAACTAAAGTAGATCCATGTAACAACCCTAGATGAACAAATGTGAAGGATTATTAAGTAAACATTAATTAGGGGATTAATCGTCTTAATATGGTATTAATTAAACATGATAGGTATAATAAAACTAATTAAATAATCATTGATTAATTAATGGTTGCAATTTAATTAATTAATTGATTAATTAAACTACCTATTACATTTAAAAACATGAGTATTAAATTTAATAAATTAATAATTTATATAATTAAATTGAAAGGTTATGTACACAACAAAGGATAACTTATTAATTGTGGGAGGATAAGATATTAAATAAAGGGGAATAAAGGGATTTAAAAACATGAGTATTAAATTTAATAAATTAATAATTTATATAATTAAATTGAAAGGTTACGTACACAACAAAGGATAACTTATTAATTGTGGGAGGATAAGATATTAAATAAAGGGGAATAAAGGGCATTAACGGGAAGGGATAAGAAGGTAATAAATCAGTTAGGTAGGGAGTAAAAGAGGCGGGAAGTTGGTGAAGGAGGGAGGAGGAAGGGAAGGAGTTTGACAGGAGGTGATTCTATGGAGGTTGGGGGGATGAATTTTGGGGAGCTCTGGATTTGCAGAGAGAGGTGAAATTTTTGGAGTGGGATTGTATCAGTGCACTGGGGTTGCTGGGGGTTTTGGGCATGGGGGCCAGGATATCCGTTGATATCCTGGAGCTAGGGAGTTGCCTAGTTGGCAGGGAGGAACTAGCTTTTAGGCAGTGTTTTGCAGAAGCGGGAAGGAGGCAAGCGACGGACAAATGGAGGTTAATAGCATCAGGTTCAGGTATTTATTTCAAATTATGCATTGTTTTAATCTCTTATAAAAATTTATTATAATTGATAAATACATAGGCGAATGTGCTAAATTATAGAAATTTATTGACTTTTACTATTATGTTGTAAATTAAATGGTTGTTTATTTAATTCAGCCCCTACATTTGGTATCAGAGCATTCGTTGGAAATTTGGGCCTAAGGGCGAACACTCCATAAATAAAACTATACAAAATTATGCCCGCCTTTGTAAAATTTAAAACTATACCGAATTATGCCTGCCTTTGTAAAATTTACATCAAATTTTAAGGTCTAATCAATATTACCCATAAATTATATCAGCACACAAACCCTTTTCTATTCGATTCATTTTGTGTCTCATACAGATCCCTCATCCTCTCAACGTTTCTAATTAATGAATATGGCTACTCAGAACTCCCTGAAAAGAAACTGAGGAAAAATAATTCTTATTAATTAATTCAAATGGATTGTAACTACTGGTACTTCATTATTTAAAATAAATAAATAAATAAAATAATAATAATAATAATACAATAAAATAAAAATATGTCAATGCCTTGAGCATTTCACAAACAGTAGCAAAGTCATTTTATGTCCTGCTAATGTAAGCTTGCTAACTACACTCTCCAGGAAATATTTACAAACTTAACGCAACATTGTACCTGGCAACCGCCAATCATACTCAGCCTCAACTGGAGAGCCTAGTGCCGACACATAAATAGTAAAGACCAGACCTGTGAAACCTCCACCGCTATATGTATCATTAAGGATCTTGGAAAAAGTGTTGAACAATAGCATGATTGACACAGGTGCTTCCCACAACCTCATGCCCTTCAATTACATGCATGCAGAAGCGTCGATTTGGAATTGACCTGTGAAGTGGTTTTGTGAAGGGTTTCGATTCCCAAGATGTACCAGCCCAACATCTTCCACTCGCAACCTAACATATTTGAAAACTCAAACATGAGAGAAAATTCATTAAAAACACCAATTTAATAATAAGTGGAAAACAACCTTACCTTTGATGGTTGGAGTTTATATTCTTAACGCAAGTTGCCTTATTTCAGATCGGGTTCTTATTCTGAAGCAGCTTTGCATAAACTCTTCATGACTTGGTTGAAATCCTATTTTAGCTTTCTTGTTATACCCAACTCTTCCTTTTGGGTGCTATTGGAGCTCCCGGGGTTTTCACTGTGCACATTAATGTCCCACCTGTATGTTGTCGTAGTCGATTAATGATGTAACTACTCCCTCTAACGAACCTGCATTAAATAAAACGAAATATCCTCAATGCCCACTTTAAAAACAACAATATAACAACAATATCTTCTGTGCAATAATTAAATAAAACAAAAACAAACCCTCACGTAAGTTATACTGGGAAAATATAATTAAACCTCTCAAATCAATGGAAATTCCAGAGGGCGCTCCATTATCGTTGGCAACAGCCCAAATCTCTATAGGTCCTCTGCTGAGCTTAACCGTCTCTGTTTTAATAATCCTAGATAGCTCCAAAGTAGAATGCAGAAAAGGAGAGAATTGACGATGTATTCCGCGAGAGGAAGCAAATGAGTTTATGGGTGCCATATTACAGACTCTTGAGCGAACAGTAATGGGGGTTGAAGTAGACGGAGAGGAGCAAAGTGCAGACCAGACAGATTATATTTCCTGAGTGGGATGGAAACTGTCCCAGAACTCGTATTGGGAAGCATTGGCACAGGTTCCTATTGACCTAGGGTTGCACAATACAGCCGTATCAATGACTCCCATTCCACAACACACTCTCCTCACCTCTGCAAACCCTGCATTAATGAACCCACGAACCCACTCAGAAACATCAAAAACCTAATACCATTAACACATAATTAAGCATAGCAAAATAGTCATGATGGCCTAGCTCCCTGCTCCATGCGACCTACATCCACAATACACAAGTCGAGCACACCAAGTCAACATAATATACAAGCCAACCACCTATCACCAAGCACAAGTGTGTAGAAAACACAGTTACCAGAACAACAAAAAGCATTGTTACCATTGTCAGAAGGATGTTGAACGAATTCGTATAATGTATTATAGATGTCAAATACTATGATTTTTATCCCTGGGATACTTTTCGCCAGACTGTTTACTGTAGCTTCCAACCTAGTGTTATAATGTTGAGAATCGTTGTTTAAGTGACTAACACATACATTTTCACCGTTGCCAAACAGAGTGATTGAAGCTGGCAGGCACCCTAATGGAGTTGTTATTACTCTTTTTTTATTTATTACTTATCATACTGCACTGGAAGCCTACTCTTTTTACAAGGCCATTGCCAGTTAAATCGACTCGCTGAAAGATTAAATTCTCAATTTCATTCTGGCAGCCTTTCTAGTATATACTCTTAACAATTACTAGGTCTTCGTAGGTAAGCTTTTGGTCTTTTCTCATCCGAGAGGCTAAATCAAACAACCTTGCTCCAAGAGCCCCATGAATTCCATAACTGGCAGTGGCGCTGTGCTCAACGCATTACCAGGGGGAGGAGCTCGCGACCATTACTAGAACTCCGCCATAGTAGCAGAGAGGGAGAAGCCGAGGGCGCATTTGTGTAGGGAGGAAAGAGGCGGAAGTGAGGCAGCGTTCGGGTTAAGGAACAACTTAGGTGTTTGGTAGTGAGAGCTGGAGGCCAGGCATGTGGGCCTCATGCTAGAAACCCGACCTTAAAGGCTGCCAGATAATGCCTCGTTTTTTGTTTAATAATTAAATTTTCATTTTTAAATAATTACTTTTTTTTATTTTGATTAAATTTTATTTTTATAATTTAAATTTACACTAGCGTATTTATTTAAAAAGAAATAAATAAATAAATAAAAATAAAAATAAAATAATAAAGTATAATTGTGAAATTAATAAAGTTAATTAGTTTAATTAAAATAAAGTTAAACTAATAAAATATTATTAAAAGTTTAATTTTATTATTAAAAGTTTAATAAAGTTTAATTTTATTAAAAGTTAATAAAATATTAGTTAAGTTTGAGTAATATAGGGCTAAGTATAAAATTAAATGTAGTCTGTGGGATTTGAACCCCAAACCTCCCCACCGGTCAAAGTCTTGGCAAAGGTCGTCCAACTGATGCACCACACTGTATTACTTTTACAAATAATTTCACATATAAATACCTTAACTGTCATACCCAAGACCACCCACCAAGCGAAGCATCTTAAGAAGAACACTAACGTCGAAAAAATACATAGCATTGGTGAACGCCGAAACGTGGTTGGCAGTTGTGGATAAGTATTTAGATGCCACAGTTTAATCCTATTTAATCATTAAACGTGGTAACTATATAACCTTACAACAAATTTTTTTTATGTGATTAGGTAAATGTTAAAAAGTAAACATGTTAACGGATGCCTTGATAAATGCAAGAAAGTTATGAACGATAAATCTGACCCATTGATTTTGGAGGACGACTGAGAATATGTCGACATCTTCAATACATAGCCATCAGATAATGGTTTAAGGTTAAAAATAAAATAAAAAATTAAAGGATCATTAATTGTGCCCATTGTTAATAGGTGTACGCCTTTTGGCATAAATTAATAAATATAAGGTCGGAAGTCACTTTAATCAAGTTGTATGCGAAAAGTTAAAAGGGCTTAGACTAGGACAAGTGGGAAGGAGGCGACATATGCACTAGGAGAGTAAGCTTAGGAAGTGGCGAGTGAGGCACAAGGCTAACATAGCTATAGGACAAGGGAACCAATAGTTATTTTCATAGGGGCGAAGAAATCAAGCTTAGATGCTTAATCCTAACCCTAACCTAGCCAATCCCCTAATGGAGTAATGTCTGTTTACAGACAAGTAAAGAAAACTTATGCCTACCCCTATTTCCAAGTTTAGTAGCACCGATTTAAAACATCCTGGAACTCACCCTGACAACTTTGGTTGATGCAGGTCAAAGCATACAAGATGGTCAGGTGATCAGAATCTGGACCAGGGGTCAAAAATTTGCTCAATTTTCAAATTGCTTGGAATGCAACAAAAATGGTGCCATTGCATCTGTCTCATTCTCCTGATTCTGGCGGTATATTTACTTTTGCAAACAGAGTCTATATGGAGAAGTTATCGCGATTTGTTCGTCGAGCCAAACAGGTAAAAAAGAGGATGCTGACTGGGCAGGCCGTACAGCTGATGTGGCAGAGGCCGTACAACTGACGTGGCAACTGTACAATCGACGTAGTAGGTAGATGATGTGTCACGTTTTCATTGGTCGATTCTTGGGCAAATATTATGGTGACACGTGGCAGGCATTTAATGGTTGACAGTATGTGAGTAAGGTTGTGATACGTGGCTTCTAGTTGGATGAATATTAGGGTTCCACGTGGGCCAATGAAGGGCTGCCACATGGAACCCCGGGTTTGGCTAATTGGTTGTTTAAAATTTCTATGAGGCCGCGGGGTTCGACCCCCGGACCTCTCCTAACCGTTGAACGTTTTAACAAAGGCCAAGCCACCAACGGGCCATGCATTGGTAGTAATATATCAAATGGGAAAACTTTTATTTGAATTCAAACATGGTTGAAATCGTCGGGGGGTCGGGCCGAGGCTAGCCCCGACCCCCGGTTCTATGGTATCAAACATATGACCGTGTAATGGGCGGAGAGGGTGTTTAAAGCTCAGCCCGTGGTCGCATCAAACACCATACAACCATACGCCTTATACTATGGCGCACAAATGGGTTATATATTGTTTAAACCACAGTTATTGCTAGGTATTTAATATATGACCCGGTTTTAAATGGTGCGCAGGTTTCATTCATTTTTAAGCCGTGGTTATATTATATGGTTTTACACATAACCATATTGTTATTGCGCGGGATTTTATATACATAACCATATTGTTATTGCGCGGGGTTTGAAACCATGACTTGTGGCTTATAATTGTAACCCATGGGTTTTGTATATGCGCGTGGGACACTTGTCAAACTATTTCCACGCAAAGAAACGAGCCCTTTTTGGTGTGCGGGGAACGTGGCCACATGACCCATGCGCCCAACACCTCCGACTTGGGGGGCCTTAGTTCCGCTAACGGTTCGACAAATTGGCACATTTTACGGGATGCACGTGGTGTGCTGAGTTTAGACACCGAAAATGCTCAAAATCTGGGTTCATTCACCCACAGGTGCGAAATGGCGAACAGGAGACAGCAAGCCTAAAGGAGAAAAATGGCAAAATGCATAACTTCTTCAGTTTTTGACTAAATCAGGTGTTGTAAAAGCCCAGCTAGGGGTTTTTGGACATTCTGATTCCATTGATGATGTTTTCACAGGAATTTGGAGACTTCTAATGCAGGTTTTTGACCATTGAATTTTGAGGAAGCTCCAGGAAGCTTGAAGCCCTCATTGTTTGAGGCATTGCTCAGATGAGCCCATGTCCATTTTCTGAGACTGAATAGTCATTTTTGACTGATTATTATGCTCTGAACACATTGGGATAGGTTTCAGATCCATTGGAGGACTTCTACAGGTATTTTTTCTCCATTGAATCTCAGGGAAGCTTGAAGGTCACATGTAGAAGAGGTCATTACTGGATGAGACAAGATCCATTTGCAGAGTTTTAATAGTCAATTTTGGGGTTTTTATGTATTCTAAATCCAATGGTACAGTCTATAAATCCATTGGAGTTGAGAAGCATATTGTAAAGAGCATTTGACAAACTAATCCCAAAGAGCCAAGTCCATTGAAGGAGGCTCAAGGAGATGTAGCCCAGAGAGGGGTGAACTCCTTTATCATCTTGCTATGGTTGTGAGTTTGCTGTGTTATTTTCCGCACTTTTTATTGATGTGTATTGATTTATAACACATGATTAACCTTTTAGAAGAACATTCCTCACACATGCACATTGCAGAGAAGAAGCATAAATTAAACACATAAACTATCTTGCATATTTGAACACATGAAGCAAGGTCTTGTTAAAGTTTATTTTACATAAGGTAGGGGGTGCTTGCATAGCATAACAAGTCAGCCTTCTATTTTCAGATCAGGTGGTATCAGAGCATAGTTTATTTTGCTCATGTATTTGCCAATGATAGCTTGAGTTTTAGCTGTTGGTATTTGTGTAAGTTTTGGTGTTAAAGTTTGCTATCTTGCAAGTATGGAGGATGCTTCAAACATTGATAGTTCTCCTACATATTCCAAATCTAAGTTATTTGACGAAGAAATGTTTAATGCATTACTAAACATGAAGGATATGGTACAAGAGTTGTGGAAATATAGGGAAGAGAGCATTGTCCTTCAAGAGCAGTTGGTGGCCATGAAGGAGGAAAAAGAACAACTTCTTGAAAAGTTGCAGGAGATGGAGAATCAACTCCTTGAAGCAAAAGAAACCCTTACCAAGTACATGC
>ML785031.1:1163664-1205028 GCA_009831015.1 Picea engelmannii | reverse complement strand
TAGGAATGGAGATGGAAGTAGGTTAGGGAGGAAGGATGAGTAGTAATAGTTGAGAAAGTATGGAGATCTGTCTTGTGGTGGAAGTTAATGTTTTTCCTTCCAAAAAAAAAAAAAAAAAGAAGAAGAAATGAATATTCATTATTACGTAACTAAACCAAAGTGTTTAAAATAAAATTGTTGAACTGGATAAAAGTAATTAAAGGATTTCTCAAACAATTGATTGGTTTGTTGTCTTTTATAAAAGACTAGCCTTGCTGATTGGATTGGATGCATACATAAATTACTGAAGGATGACAGTTTTGATTATTAGTACATGCACGAGATTTGTATGTACTAGCTACACATGCAATTATTGTACATATACAATAGTATGTATGAGTTTTCTTGACTTACTTACTAATGTCGGTTACTTGTTATGAATGTGTGAACCATGTTTCTTTTCCTTGTACCATAAGATACCTTAACTTTGGGACAAAGTTTTCTGAAGGGTGGGTGTATATAACAGCCCTAGATGAACAAATGTGAAGGATTATTAAGTAAACATTAATTAGGGGATTAATCGTCTTAATATGGTATTAATTAAACAGGATAGGTATAATAAAACTAATTAAATAATTATTGATTAATTAATGGTTGCAATTTAATTAATTAATTGATTAATTAAACTACCTATTACATTTAAAAACATGAGTATTAAATTTAATGAATTAATAATTTATATAATTAAATTGAAAGGTTACGTACACAACAAAGGATAACTTATTAATTGCGAGAGGATAAGATATTAAATAAAGAGGAATAAAGGGCATTAATGGGAAGGGATAAGAAGGTAATAAATGAGTTAGGTAGGGATTAAAAGAGGCCAGAAGTCGGTGAAGGAGGGAGGAGGAAGGGAAGGAGTTTGACGGGAGGCAATTCTACGGAGGTTGGGGGGATGAATTTTGGGGAGCTATGGATTTGTAGAGAGAGAGGTGAAATTTTGGGAGTGGGATTGTATCAGTGCACCGAGGTTGCTCGGGGTTTTGGGCATGGGGGCCAGGATATCCATTGATATCCTGGAGCTAGGGAGTTACCTAGTTGGCAGGGAGGAACTAGGTTTTGGGTAGTGTTTTGTAGAAGCGGGAAGGAGGCAAGTGACAGACAAACGAAGGTTAATAGCATCAGGTTCATGTATTTATTTCAAATTATGCATTGTTTTAATCTCTTATAAAAATTTATTATAATTGATAAATACGTAGGCGAATGTGCTAAATTATAGAAATTTCTTGACTTTTACTGTTATGTTGTAAATTAAATGGTTGTTTGTTTAATTCGGCCCCTACAATCCATCAAAGGAAAACACTTGGAAACCACTCTTAAACAATTCATTAGCCTCCTTAAAACTTTTCTTGTCATGTACCATGAGCAGGACTTGAAGACTGATGTTGACACAGTTAGATAGTGCGTAATCATTTAAAACTCGAGAGATAAATTTATGCACAATGAAAAATCCAATAGTCTATTTCTATTAAAAAAAAAGGGACTGAAATTACCAATCCTAGTGTACAGGTAGGTGTAGGCATTATAGTAAAGACCTTATAATAAAATATTGAAATTCCAATCCTAGCGTATAGGTAGGTGTGGGCATTATAATAAAGCCCTTATAATAAAGTAAGGATTAGAATATATTACATTCGATTTTTGTAAGGTATTAAGCCAAGAGTATTAAGCTAGTTTTTTATAAGGGCATGCAAGCAAAAAACAAAGTGTAAGTACCTCACTCACGAGTGGATTAAACGAAATTAAGTAGCAAATATTTTACCACATTTTTTTTTTTTAATGAGAATTTTGAGGTACATTATAGTTTTCTCATTGGATAGTTTTTCTTGAATAGATCAGCCCTTAGATAGGCACTTCCTTAGTTATACTATTCTACTACCAACCCTTCTACCTTGTCATATATTTTTCTATAACTCTAAGTTTACTTACCCCGGGTTGAGAATTTAATTCAGGGTTTTTAGTGTGTTTTTAGTGCATATAGAACACCCATCAGTTCTTAAGGCATTACCAATTGCCAATACGATATGAGACAAGAACTGAAATTTTGAGTTCATTTAAACAATCATCTTCTACTCACATTTTCGATCATATTCATGATTGGAGGAGGTAAAGATGATTAATCAAAGTTCCCCTTCCTAATCAACTATTGGCTGACTGGTTTACCAAACGACTCATTGGTCCTATAGCCCATGATGTTTCCATGGGTGGTGTCGTCACTAAAGAGTAGGATATTGTTCATGCTAAATATCTGGATCTCATTTATTCACAAATGATCACACTATATGACTTAATCCCTAATGCTCTTCGTCCATCTATGAATCCTATCTCAACACCTCCAGTAGCTTATCATGCTATCGATGGTGTCATTGACACTTTTCATGCTAAGACCCAGTATAAACAAGCCAACCATTCAAATCCCAAGTCTAATACCTCTAATGTACAAAAAACTCCTAATTCGACTCCTTCTCCCAATAAAACCTCCGAAGTTAATTTGGTTCAATCTACACCTATCGGTAAAAATTAATATAAAAAGAAAGGGAAGGGTAGGAATAAAGAGGACAAAAATAATAATCAACAATATGAGAAACCCAAAACCCAACCTATTGATGATAAAGATAATCATAAACCTCATTATCTTTGCCTTATTTGCGGTGAGGATCATTATACAAAAGATTGTCCATGACGTGTTGAGGTTACTAAGTTATTGCAATGTATTGGGACACCTCCTCCACCTACCTTCTTGTCACAATCGTTTCCCTCTCAGAAGAAGGCCCAATTGGTCATTCATGACCAACCTCCTCCCACTACCATGTCTTATGTATTTATGTGTACTGGTGAGTCTAAGAAGAACGAAGTTGTAGTCACAACTCGAGCCAAAGATTATTCTCCTTTGAAAGAGAGATTTTATGATTCACCACCTTCGTCGGTTCAACCTCCTCCACCAACTTCACCTCCAAACTGTCCTCTTCATCTCGAATGACTGGGCCTAGACACAGTTCTTCGTCCTCCTCCCAAGGGCATTGTTTGAAAGTCGTCATTTAATACTCATGTACATGCTGCCTAAAACTACAGTATTGTAGAAGGTCGTGCACAAACACCTTCTATGATGTCGACCCTCGATGTCCTTCAAAGTTTTCCTACTCAATGTAAGGCATTATTAAAGGATATTGGTGGAATTGATCCTACCGATATCAATTTGATAATCCTTGACTTGGAAGATCATATTCCAAGGCTTCCTCCTCAATTAGCATTTCAGATACAAGTTTTTTTGGAAAATAACAATATTTGTTGAACCGTTATTGACAAAAGAGCCTCAACTTGTGTTCCATTACTTGTTGGAAACCCATTGGCTCTCCTATCATTATCAACTCACATAATACTCTTAAGGATTTTAATGGTACATGGTTCAAACCTTATGGTGTTCTTCCTTCGTTGTCTATTACGTTAGAAGGTAAAGTGGTTAATGTTGAGGTTGAGATCTTTGAAGCACCTCTCGATTACAACCTTATACTTGGTCGTCGCTGGATTGATTCCATGCATGCAGTTGTTTCTACTCTTTTACGTGTGTTACATTTTCCGCACCAAGGAAAAGTCATTACTGTCGATCAACTAGCCTTCTTTAATTCTGATTCATGTACTAGCAATATGAATTTCATTTCAAAAACACCTCCCGGTTATGAGAATGTCAGCATGGATCTTTTAAAAGATTCAATATTAATGGGTACATTTAATATTCCACCACTCGATATTCCTCCTCCTTTATTGACCTCTATTATTGAAACCCCTGGGTCTTGATATTGACCTCTATTATTGAAACCCCTGGGTCTTATGATCCATGGATAGTTCCTAGCTTTGATGACTATCTCCGTTACAAAAACTGAATGCTTTTGAGTCCTATAGAATCAACTTATCAATCTATTCAATCGACAACTCCTTATCCTCCTTCTCTGTGTAATACGTCTCCCAATTTGTTTCATGTGATTTTTCTCACTGATGGGATGATTATGACAGTCATGTCTATGGAAGATACTCCATGGGATGATGTGAATCATCATTCTATTATCTTCCTGGAACCTGAGACCATAGATAGTTATCAACGGATTTCGATTTCGTCTACCACTGTTATTATTTCCTCTATTCTTGAATCAACACACAATGTTTTGTATGAAGGGAACTTGGGTAATATTTCACCCACCGTCCCTCTTGACATATCGATTAAACCTGGAGTCATGGAAAATGTTCACATCAGTGCCTCATGTTCTGTTGATGAGGTTCGTACTTATAAAGCCCTTTTCAAGAATTTCATGATGTTTTTTCCTGGAGTTATGAAGAGATGCCTGGTATTGATCCTAATATTGTTGTGCATGAGATTAAGACTTACCCAGATGATAAACCCGTTCGACAGAGACTTCACCTAGTACATCCATGAAAAGATGGCGCTATTAAACTCAAAGTTGAAAAAATTCTTAAATCCGGCTTTGTCTATCCTGTGGCTTTGAATGATTGGGTGTCTAATCTTGTTCCGGTTAACAAGAAACAAGGCATGATCCATGTTTGTGTACATTATAGAGATATAAAAAAAGATTGTCCCAAACACAATTATCCAACCCCTTTCATTGGCCAGATTGTTGAAAACTGTGCTGGGAGTGAAATCTTCTCCTCGATGGATGGTTTCACTGGCTATAATCTAATCAATATCTTTCTTGTGGATCAACATAAGACTTCTTTTATTTTCCCTTGGGGAACCTTCGCATACCGGAAACTACCTTTCGGTATCAAAAATGTTGGTGCAAATTTTCAGCATGATATGTCTTACACTTTTCATGACATTAAGAACATTGTACAACCCTATCTGGATGATCTACCGACACATTCTATCAATTGTCAAGATCACCCGACACATCTACATGTAATTTTCATACGCTGTCGTTATTATCGCATACAATTGAATCCACACAAATGTTTTTTTTGTGTGGAGTCCAGATGAATTCTTGGTTTTCTTGTGTCTATACATGGGATTAGAGGATACCCCTTGAAGGTTGATGCTATCCTCAATTTAACTCCTCCTTCCACACTTCGCCAACTCCAAAGTTTCCAAGGGAAGGAAATCTTTTTACATCGATTCATTCCCAATTATGCTGAATTAACGAAAGTATTTACTTGGCTTCTGAAGAAAGGTTGCGATTTTGTATGAGATGACACTGCCAAAAAATCCTTTGAAGATTTGAAACTTGCCTTAACCTATACACCACTATTGTTTTCACCAGATTATATTCGATATTATTTCCTATACATAGATTCTTTGGACTCTATGATTTCTATGGTTCTAGTCCAAGAGGATGATTCGAATGATGAACATGTTATATATTATTTCAGTCATAGTATCATGACCACCGAAACCAAATACCTACATGTGGAGAAAATGGCCTTGATAGTTGTTTAGGTTGTTCTACATTCCCTACACTACATCTTATTATGCAGAACCACAGTCATTTCCAATTGCAACCCTATGCAACACATCCTTACTCGAAAATTGTTGGGGGGGGGAAGTACTCTAAATGGATACTTATTCTCCAGGAGTTTGATTTGGAATTTGAGAATGCCAAGTCAAAAAAGTCTTTGGTTTTTGCCAAATTGATATGTGACCTTCCCTCTACTAAAACAAAAACCATGGCAAAGGATTCCTTACCTGATGAATCTCTCTTTCTGATCATTTATAACGACATATGGTATGGAAATATTATCATTTATCTCCAAACCTAAACTTTATGGCCTGATCTTTCTAGTATAGATCATCGTCGCATTCAATATCAATCCCGTCAATACATTATCCTTGGTGATACCATTTACCATCATGGTATTCATTCCATAGTTCAACAATGTCTCACCTATGATGAAGCTAAGAAAGATTTGAATGATTGTCATTCTGGAGCATGTGGCAGTCATATTTCCGGTTATGCCACTACCCAAAAGATATTACATGATGGTTATTTCTATCCTTCATTGTTTAAGGATTGCATAATTGTCATCTAGAAATGCCATTCTTGTCAAATCTACAACAATAAGATCCGATCTCATCCTGCCCCCCTACATCTTGTAGTTTTCGTTGGTCCATTCGATAAATGGGGCATTGAATTCATGACATGTAACCCTCGCTCGGTCGAGGAGGCATGGATGCATCATCTTAGTCGTGGATTATTTCACTAAGTGGGATGAGGTGATTCCTACATTCGATAATACCAGGAAAATTGCATCGTTATTCATATTCAATCATATCATTACTAGATTTGGTGTCCCTCAATCCATCGTCATTGATCATGGTAGTCATTTTTGCAATTTCATGATGTCTGAACTTACCAAGAAGTTGGGTCTTCGACATGAAAACTCAACCCCTTATTATCCATAGGCCAATGGCTAGGTTGAAGCAATCAACAAAGTTATCACTACTATTATTTGACAGATGGTATGAATTCACAATTCAAGTTGGAACACGATGCTCTTCTCAGAATTATGGGCCTATAAGACATCCATTAAGACTACCATGAGGTTCACACCTTTCCAATTAGTATATGATATTGAAGCAATTTTTCCGATTGAATGTGAAATCCCATCTTTGAAACTAGATGTTGAACTTATCCCTAGCACCTCAGCTGAATAGGAATGTCTTTTGTATTTGATGCAATTAGACAAGACCCACCGTGATGTTGCCTTAGTCATTGAAACTCATAAAAAGCATGCCGAAGCTCAATATGACAAGCATGTCAAACCACGTGTATTTTCTGAGGGTGATTTAGTTCTCCTTTATGAAGAAGATCGTGACTTACTAGGGGGTAGTAAATTCGAGCCCATGTGGAGGGGCCTTTTGTAATGTACCTCAAAATTTACATGTAAATTTTTTTTTTCTTTATTTAATTATTCTTCTTCTTGGGTACTTTGAGTTGATACTGTGTCTTTAAAGTTCCAGTCATTCATCAACCATGATGTACAATAGTCCTTTACCTTTACAACTCTAACCGATTTTATCATATTGTCCCCTCCTATTCCGATGTTGAGTTATATAAGAGATCATAGGTACATAGCTAGGGATACATTTTTTTTATTTGCAACTTGGTAATACCCATTGTTTCGTTTCCCAAAGACCCACTTTATGTTAATGGGTATAACTACTTAGAACCAACTAATCCACAAAGTCAATGGTCATCGGTGTGAAGCCTTATGATAAATGACCTTGTATAAATACTAGTGAAGGGTCTAAGAGGAGAAGTTAGCACCATTCGACATACTTTTAAAACAAACCCTTTTGGGGTAAAAGTCAAACACTAAACTATACAAAACATACATGCAAGTGGCTAAGCCTCAGGAAGAATGTGGTTAAAGTACCAGTAGTTGGGATTCAACGTATAACTGGTGTAACTAGGTGGTAAAATAATTAACCCTACGTAGGCCATCTGGGTTCCTTGCCACAAATTCTCTGAGCAAACACAATCGGCTGGAATCCTCTCGTCTTTAAGGTCTGTCTTCGACATTTATCACACTCTGAGTTAAGTCTAATCATTACAGAGTTCGACCGGCGTGCCCAATGAAATGTCATCACTTACCATTTGTTCACATGGCTAGGTACGATTCCCAATCATCCTCCATTACTCCATATGAAGGGTATCCCATCGTTCTCACTTCATTCTGGTCTTGGTTTGGTGGAGGAAAAAGGAACATTCCTGACCAAACTCTGTTTTTAGTTTTTGTCTTAGCAATGTGGTCATGCTTCTGTGAAATCATACCTTAATCCAAGTGGGAGAGCTCTTGGCAGCAGACTCCTCGATGGACCACCTAGTATGAGGTAAGTCAACTTGGTTGCCATTTTGCATTCGGGTTTTTCTGTCTCAACGAGTATTTTTTTTGGTAACTCTAGTTCATAGACAGATCCTTGGTAGCTTTCTTGTTTTATATCAGTGTTAAAAAAAATAGCAAAAGGGAAACAGGGTGCTCTACACGATTTAGGGTTCTCACAGTTTATACTCTCTCTGTATTAGCTTTCCTGTCTAGCCGAGCCATCTTTCTCTTCGTGGAAGGTCTTATCTCGATGTCTATTAAAATGTGCATCCGAGATATTCTATTTATTCTTAACTGAAATGTTTGTATTGGGTATGGATTCCTTTTTCGTTTATTACCTAGATGACAGTGAATATAACTGGCTTTTCCTATGTGTAAAAGACCTCTCGATACAGTGTGGAACTTAAAAAAGTTATGTGTTTAAACCACAAATTCACTGGTATTATTATGTTGATTATAGGGATCGTCCTAAAGTCCAGAGGCTGTTTAATCCTTTCTATTTAAATTTAAACTGTTATAATGGATTAATGTTTACTATTTCTTTACGCTCATTGTATGCATGTTATCAATGTTTATGATTTATTTTGGGTTAAAAGCTAGTATTCGCCACTAATGGTGGGCCCCTTTGTTATACGAGGGTACCCATCAGGGAGGCACGAGCTCCTCTTCCCTCCTCGGTCTGGGAGCACATGGGTTTGAGCACAAATTGCGAAGGTTATAGAATCGACTATTACAGTTATGTTTTTTTCCCATTTTGTTTTGTTATTTTTAAAAGGTTGTGTTATTGTCTGTCAGATACACTTTCTTATTGTTTCGCCGTGTTTCCTGCAGAGTGTGCTCACGTCGTGGAAGGTGAATTCCCTCTTCACTCTTCCAAGAGGTACTCGAGTTCCAACTATGAATAACCCTCTGTCTAAGTTATTACTGGCACCGATGATCGAGGCTACGACTCATTCTTAATATTGTGAAGATGTTTCGTTTTTTAGTTATGTGTTAGTTGTTTTAAGGGTACACCCGAATTTTGTATTAAAGATTGGTACATTGAAAGGGCGCCAACCTTGCGCTTGATTGGATTCGTGATATCCATATCGCCATTTCTTTAAATGATTAAGAAAAATGTATTGGGTTTTTTATTTGCTATGGACATTATGGAAGTAACAAGATTCAGAACTGATGTTTTTGTGTTTAACATTCTCTTCTAAATTTTTCCGAAGTTTCGGTTTGTCAAACGGAGTTGAATTTCATTTTTTGATTTCTTTTAGTTAGTTTCCTAGAATTAATGTTGAATTTTGTTTCTTGATTTTTTCTAGTTAATTTCCAAAATTAATTACACAGTCGTCTCAAAAATATTTAACCACGTATAGCAATGAACCTACAACTAGCACAAAAGTATTGTGGTTAAGGGACGTTCGCTCCCACTGGTACTATGTGCTTGTACTCAAAAACCTCCGAGTTTTGTTGAAATTTGGGCACTTATTTTTGTTTATACAAACAAAATGGCACTGGTAGGACTTTAGCCTGAGCCTCACTTTCCCCACCCATGACTGTTTTCCCTCATGTATTTTATTTTTCTTGTTCATATCATATACCTAACTTGTCGTGGATTACACCTTACACCGTAGATATGCTATGTAATTTACATTTTGACTTATGTTCCTATTCCATCCGTTAATCTAGCATTTGGTCAACCTCATACCAGAATTAAGTCGGTTTTCTCTGGTGCCGATACTACTAAACCATACCATAGCATCTATGCTCCAACGCTTATGTATTGGGGTCTGTGGGTTTTGCTGGATTATTTTCCTGCGAGTATGTTAATACACATATATATATTTCCTGACTTTGTTTATAGTTGATTTTTCTTCAGCGCCACAGTATAATTTATAAATATTTCCCATTATATAATATGTCTCTTTTCATATTAGACCTATACAGATCTACATGTATGTCGAACATAGTCTCAGTGTTGCAGAATATATTTGCCTATAGTTTGAAATTGTATACTTATTAGTGAAGGTTCACTGTATACTAGTTATCTACAGTGATATAACTTCACCATAGGGAATGGTATGCTTGGCTACAGTTTACACTAAAAAAGAAAATCAAATTTCATTTTGTTCAACATATTTAAAATTAGGAAGGTAGTTGTAGACTGTAGTCATCGAACAACCTTTGTCTATGTTTTTGGATGCATGCTAACTTGAAGGATTTCACTATATTTGTAACTAATTCACTCCACAGAGACAGAGATATTGAAATTCGGTACAGGAAATAACACACAACAAATATATGATTATTTAAAACAAACAACTAGGAACTACTTCACTACAGATTTAACATGTTCAGTACCATAGATATAAAAGCATTCAAACAGGTAGGGGTTAGAGTAGCATATCTAAACTAAACTCATGGAAAAACAAAGGGAACAACCATGTTCCTCCCAACCATAGAACCGAGTAACCAAGGTCACTTGCACGGTTCACCCCCTAGCCTGACCATGAGTCCATGAGGGAAAACTTGGAAACCCCTCTTCCGCAATATCCTTTGAACCAATAGCTCTCGCTTGCCTTACCCCCATTCAGTGTTCATAAAAACAAGGAAAAATGAATAGTTTTCCTTTCCAACATACTTGGCAGTGCCCTGCCTCCTCACATATGCTTATTTATCCATTTGACTAGGTCTTTTCCCTCCTTTGGGAATTTTCGCATCTTTCTAAATCCCTGATTTTCAGGGGCTACCAGTGGCCCGTTCACTAATTTTCCACTTGTAAAAATTATCCTAGAGGTAGTTCCAACATGTTCCCCTCTCATGGAGTCATGGTCAGCTAAAATTTAACATGGTTGTCCTCTTTGTCTCTTGCAATCAATATAAAATATTATGTTTTTTCATACAAGTGTCATAGTCCAATATCTAGTTGGGACAAATCAAATCTCTTCCCAACAGTCAAAATCATTTATTACAAATACAAATTTGAAATTTGGAATTGCCATAAATGGCAAAACTTTTCCAATTTCAATTTTCCTAAAAACGAAAATAAATTTCCAGCAATTTAAATTCTAAAAATATTTTTATTTTCTTTATTTTTGGAGGGGATGTCACATCCTTTCCCCCTTTAAATAAAAACTTTCCTCAGTGTTCGTTCCTTTCTTGGAACAAGATTGGATAAGATTTCCACAAATCTCCTTCCAACTCCCAAGTGGCCTCCTCAGGGCTAAAGTGCTTCCATTTCACCTTTACTTGAGCGACGACTCTGTTTCGAGGTGCTATTTCTCTCTGGTATAGAATGCATAGGGATTCCACCTGGAACTCACCTTCGGGTTCCACCTACACCAAGTTCCAATCAACCATATCAGTAGGGTCATGAATATACTTTTTCAACAATGAAACATGAAATACATTATGAATTCTTAGGTTAGATGGAAGTGCAAGTTGGTATGCTACGGGTCCAATTTGAGCTAGTATATCTAAGGGCCCACAAAACCTGGGTGCCAACTTGGCACATCTCCCTAACTACAATGAGATTTTTTGGCCTTTGACTTTCAAATAAACATGGTCTCCTGCTTGAAATTCCAAGTGCCTTCTTTTTTGGTCTGCATAACTCTTATGTTTGTCCTGTGCTTATTTCAAGTTTTGTTGTACCTTTCTAACCATGTTTTCCATTTCTTGGAGCATTTCGGGTCTGACCATGAGTCTATCAACCGAGTTATCCCGGCTAATTGGCATCGTACATTTTTTGTCGTATAGTATTTCGAAAGGGATTAACTTAGTCGAAGTTTGGTACCCATTGTTATATGCAAATTCTACCAAGTGCAGATAGTCTTCCCACTTGTTCAGTTTTGTTGTTACATACATGTGGAGCAGATCCTCCATGATCTGGTTTGTCCTTTCAGTCTGTCCATCCATTTGTGGATGATAAATTGTACAGAAATTCAAGTTGGTATTGAGCCCTGCAAACAATTCCTTCCAAAAGGCGGATGTGAATTTTACGTCTCTATCTGAAATCACCATTTTAGGAATACCATGCGGTCTAAAGATTTATTTCATGAATATTTCAACAATGTTTAGAGATTTAAAAGTACACTTTACAGGAATAAAGTGTGCAGACTTACTGAGTTTATCGATTACAACCATGATAGTCATTATGTTTCTGAGTTTTAGGCAAACTTGTTATAAAGTTGAGTGATATAGTCTCCCATTTCCATTCTGGTACTGGAAATGGTTGTAATAGGTTGGTTGGATGCTGGTGCTCAGCCTTAACCTACTGACAATATTGGCACCTTGCCAAATATTCTATTGTTTTTCCCTTCGTACTAGGCCAATAAAATAGTTTTCTAAGTTTTGTTATTTTTTTTTGGTAACCTGGGTGGCCAGAATATGGTTTCTTATGCACTTCGCCCAAGATTGTTAATTTTAACCCTGCTGAATCTGGTATGTAAAGTCTATTTTTAAATCATAGCAGTCCCTTCTCGTCGATACTTAGATCTGGTTTATCTAAGTTCATGGTGTTTTTCGGTAATTCTACCATTATTTTAGTATAGTTTTCGTCATCAATACCTGTCATCTTTATTCTTTCTTCTAGATCACTTTCTGCCCTGCTACTATTCATCTCAAATAATCCATGGATTCTTCTACTTAAAGCATCTAATACTTTATTTTCCTTGCCCTTGATATTTCTGACCTCGAAGTCGAATTCGCTCAAGAAAGCTAACCACCTTGCCTGCCTTGCGTTAAGATCTGGCTAGTTAAACAAATATTTCACCCCACTATTGTCTGTTAATAATAGGAATCTTTTGCCCATTATGTAGTGTCGCCACATCTTTAGAGCATGTATTACTTCTACCAACTCTAATTCATGAGTGACATAATTACGCTCTTGTTCTTTTAATTTTCGAGACTCATAACAGATAACATGTCCTTCCTGAGTTAGGACACCACCTAGTCCTTCTTTACTTGCATCAACACATATGATGAAGTCTTTATCTGGGTCTACTACTTTCAATATCGGTGTTGTTGTCAATAATTCCTTGATTTTGTTGAAGTTGTCTTGACACTTGTCTGACCAGTTAAACCTAGTTCCTTTCTTTTGTAATGATGTGATAGGGTAGGCTATCTTGGAAAACCCTTCTATAAACTGGTGGTAATATCCGGTGATTCCCATGAACGACTATCTATCCGCTACATCCTAAGGTATCGACCATTCCATAATGGCTTTCGTCTTTTCTAGGTCTATGGAAATGCCCTCTGCTGAAATTACATGTCTCAGATATTGTATTTTTTCCTGATAGAAGTCACACTTGTCGAAATTGGCATACAGTTCATGCCCCCTTAACATTTGTAGAACGGTTCTTAAGTGTTCCTCATGTTCCTCCTCCATCTTTGAATAGGCTAGGATATTGTTGATGAATGCTACCATGAACTTGTCCAAGTACTCACTGAAAATACTGTTCATTAGGAACATAAACGTGGTTGGGGATTTAGTGAGTCCAAAAGGTATGACTACAAACTCGCAATGTCCATATCTTGTCTGAAATGTTGTTTTGTTTATGTCCTCGTCTTTTATCTGAACTTCATGGTAACCGGATCATAAATCGAATTTTGAAAAGATCTTGCCCCCCCCCACTTGATCGAACAGATCATTTATCCTTGGTAAGGGGTATTTATTCTTAATATTCATTTTGTTCAGTTGTCTATAATCGATACATAATCTTAGAGTACCATCCTTCTTTTTCACAAAGAGGACTGGTGCTCCCCAAGGTGAGATGGTTGGTCTGATATACTCTTTGTCTAACAACTCCTATAATTGCATTTTTAATTTTGTTAGTTTTGGTAGACTCATCTGGTAAGGCACCTTTGAGATAGGAGTGGAACCGGGTAACAGGTCTATGGAGAAGTCTATTTTCCTTCTAGGGGGTAATTTTGGTATCTCATCCACAAACATGTCTTTGAAATCACGTAGGAAAACAATGTCTTCCAACTTTGGCTTATCCTTCTTTACTACTAGATTCGTTACTTGGATGGCATACACTTGACATCCATTTTTCATACATTTCTTTAGTTGCATTGCTGAAATTGTTTTGACTGATACCATTTTCGATAAACCTTGGGTTGTCCTGGTAGTGTCGGAATCATCCTTATAGCTAAGCATCTTTGTATAGAAATTTAATATTTCTTTGTGTCATTCCAACCAGTCCATCCCAATAATCATATTGTATGATCCTAGTGGTAGGATGTTCAGATCAGTCTTTATATTTTGACCGTCTAAGATGAACTCAAAATCTGGAAAAAACTCTGCTACCTTTCTTTTAGTACCAGCCACTAATTGTAGAATCCATGATTTCACGTGCTTCAGTTTCTTAAGTTTGTTTGACTCGGCCACACTAGGTGTAATATAACTTAACACAGCTCCAGGGTCAATTAAAACAAAGATTCAAGTATCATTTATTTTACCTTCAATTTCTACCATCGTGGACTGGTGGTTAGCTTTTCGACCATCTATGGCTGCATTTATCTGATGTAGGCTCTTGCCTGCATCTCCCACTATCGAGGCTTCCTATAGATTATGAACAATAGTTCTATTTGTTGAACTCAAATGTGGATAGTTCCTCCTTAGATGAGGCTCTCCGCATTCCCCACACTTTAATGGATCATGGGGGTCATCTCCAAACTTCTTCATTCCCAACTTTATTGATTTACCACTACCTTGCGTAATCGGATGGTTCGAGCGAAAGTCCTTTCTCAAAAAAAAAATTGTTGTATTCTGATGAGGATTTGGTTGGTACCCCTTCTTCTGCTAGTTCATTCGCTCTTGTTTCTTATCCTTCCATGCTTTGGGAAACTCTACCGACTATTTGTATTGATCGTAGCACATTTGAGCTTTCGTGAATACTTCTCTCAAGGACTTGGGGTTGTGAAATTCAATTCTGTCCTTGTAGGACTGTGGTAGGCAGCTTAGAAAACGCTGAATTTTTATTTTATCCTCTCGGATGTACGGTACAAACCTTAACAGTTCTAAAAATTTATTTATAAGGTCCTCCATTGTCATCTGTCCAAGTCGTAACTCGTAGAACTCTTTTGTCTTTCTTTCATAGCAACTTTTAGAAAGGTATTGTTTCTTGAAATACTTCTTAAAGTCAAACCATTCCAACTGTTTTTCCTTTAGGCCCTTGGCCAATTTCAGGTCCTGCCACCAAATGTTAGCCTTCCCTTTCAGATTGTAGATGGCCATTCTGACCTTCATGTTGCTGGAATAGTTGTAGATCTAGAAGTGTTTTTTGATGTCCAATAGCCATGCTTCAACTTCTTCTCCTATCTTGGATTCTCCATCAAAGGTAGCTGGTTTAATATTTTTAAATTCACCTTCGAGGTGGTCTACTTGTTTTCTTTTTATGTTATATTTAGTTTTTTCTTCAATTGAAGGTGTTCCTTCCGATGAACTATCTCTGTTTTCTATTTTCGGCCCGGAGTTCTTGGAATCCCTTTTGCTGACTTCTTCCTCGTGATTATCATCTTTTGGGCTTTTATTGGTCACTATACTGCGTAGCAGGACTTCATTTATCTCTTGTTGTTCATGTTATGCTTTTTTTCAATTTTTCATTATTTGCTTTGAAAATTTGTAATTCAACAATAATGTTCCTCATTGTTTCTAATGCTTCCGTGGGTGAACTTCCATCATTGTTTTGTCTTGGATATCCAGGGGGTCCCTACTGTGGGTTTTGTCCCATACTGATCTCTGCATCGTCCTGAGCTACCATAATTAACAAAACCGAAATAGCTTTATGTTTGTAACCATCAGATTTTTGCTAGTTTTACATAAATCGAAATATATCTATACTAAACAGCTATTGTGGCCCTGTTCAGGTACAGTGTTGTCACCTTTTTTCTCTAATACCATATGTAATGTACCTCAAAATTTACATGTAAAAAAAAAAATTCTTTATTTAATTATTCTTCTTCTTGGGTACTTTGAGTTGATACCGTGTCTTTAAAGTTCCAGTTATTCGTCAACTGTGATGTACAATAGTCCTTTACCTTTACGACTCTAACCAATTTTATCATATTGTCCCCTCCTATTCTGGTGCTAACTTATATAAGCGATCGTAGGTACATAGATAGGGATACCTTGTTTTTATTTGCAACTTGGTAATACCCATCGTTTCATTTCCCAAAGACCCACTTTATGTTAAGGGCTATAACTACGTAGAACCAACTAATTCAAAAAGGCAATGGTCATCAGTGTGAAGCCTTATGATAAACAAACTTGTATAAATACTAATGCAGGGTCTAAGAGGAGAAGTTAACACCATTCGGAAAAATTTTAAAACAAACCCTTTTGGGGTAAAAGTCCAACACTAAACTATACAAAGCATACACGCGAGTGGCTAAGCCTCAGGAATAATGTGGTTAAAGTACCAGTAGCTGGGATTCAACGTATAACCGGTGTAACTAGGTGGTAAAAGAATTAGCCCTACGTAGGCCATACGGGTTCCTTGCCATAAATTCTTTGAGCAAACACAACTGGTAGGAATCTTGTCATCTTTAAGGCCTGTCTTCGACATTTATGGTGCTCTGAGTTAAGTCTAATCATTACATAGTTTGATTGGCGTGCCCAATGAAATGTCATCACTTACCATTTGTTCACATGGCCATGTACGATTCCCACTCATCCTCCATTACTCCATATGAATGGTATCCCATCGTTCTCACTTCATTCCGGTCTTGGCTTGGTGGAGGAAAAAGGAACGTTCCCGACCAAACTTTGTTTTTAGTTTTTGTCTTAGCAACTTGGTCATGCTTCTGTGAAATCAGACCTTAATCCAAGTGGGAGAGCTCTTGGCAGCAGAATCCTCGATGGACCACCCTATATGAGGTAAGTCAACTTGTCTGCCATTTTTCATTTAAGTTTTTCTGTCTCAACGAGTAGTCTTTTTGGTAACTCCAGTTCACAGACAGATCCTTGGTAGCTTTCTTGTTTTATATCGGTGTTAAAAAAAATAGCAAAAGGGAAACGGGGTGCTCTAGAAGGATTTAGGGTTCTTGCAGTTTATACTCTCTCTGTACTGGGTTTCCTATCTAGCCGAGCCATCTTTCTCTTCGTGGAAGGTCTTATTTCAATGTCTATTAAAATTTCCATCCGAGATATTCTATTTATTCTTAACTGAAACTTTCGTATTGGGTATGGCTTCCTTCGTCAGTTATTATCTAGTTGATAGTGAATATAACCGGCTTTTCCTATGTGTAAAAGACCTCTCGGTACAGTGTGTAACTTAAAAAAGTTCTATGTTTAAACCTCAAATTCACTGGTATTATTATTCCAATTATAGGGGTCGTCCAAAATTCCAGAGGCGGTTTAATCCTTTCTTTTTAAATTTAAATTGTTATAATGGATTAATGTTTACTATTGCTTTACGCTCATTGTAAGCATGTTATCCCTGTTTATGATTTATTTTGGGTTAAAAGCTTGTATTCGTCACTAATGATGGGCCCCTTTGTTATTGAGGGTAACCATCAGGGAGGCACGAGCTCATCTTCCCTCCTCTGTTTGGGAGCACACAGGTTTGAGCGCAAATGGAGAAGGTTATAGAATCCGCTATTATAGTTAAGTTTTTTTCTTATTTCATTCTATTCTTTTTAAAAGGTTGTGTTATTGTTTGTCGAATACACTTTCTTATTGTTTTGCCTTGTTTCCTGCAGAGTGTGCTCACGCTGTGGAAGGGGAAAGCCCTCTTCACTCTTCCAAGAGGTACTCGGGTTCCAACTACGAATAACCCTCTGTCTAAGTTATTACTGGCACCAATGATCGAGGCTACAACTCATTCTTAATATTGTGAAGATCTTTCGTTTATCAGTTCTGTGTTAGTTGTTTTAAGGGTACACCCAAATTTTGTATTAAAGACTGGTACATTGAAAGTGCACCAAGCTTGCACTTGATTGGATTTGTGATATCCATACCACCATTTAAAGTGCACCAAGCTTGCACTTGATTGGATTTGTGATATCCATACCACCATTTATTTAAATGATTAAGAACAATGTATTGGGTTTTTAATTTTCTATGGAAATTATGGAAGTAACAGGATTTGGAACTGATGTTTATGTGTTTAACATTCTCTTCTAAATTTTTCTGAAGTTTTGGTTTGTCAAACAGAGTTTAATTTCATTTCTTGATTTGTTTTAGTTAGTTTCCCAGAATTAATGTTGAATTTTGTTTATTGATTTGTTCTAGTTAATTTCCCATAATTAATTACGCAGTCATCTAAAAAATATTTAACCATGTATAGTATGAACCTACAACTAGCACAGAAGTTTTGTAGTTAAGGCATGTTCGCTCCCACTGGTACTGTGCACTTGTACTAAAAAACCTCTGAGCTTTGTTGAAGTTTGGGCACTTATTTCTGTTTATACAAACAAAATGGCACTGCTAGGAGTTTAGCCTGAGCCTCGCTTTCCCCACTCATGACTGTTTTCCCTCATGTATTTTATTTTTCTCGTTCATATCATATACCTAACTTGTTGTGGATTACACCTTACACCGTAGATACACTATGTAATTTACATTTTGACTTATGTTCCTATTCCATCCATTAATCTAGCATTTGGTCAACCTCATACCATAATTAAATTGGTTTTTTCTGGCGCCGATATTACTAAACCATACCATAGTATCTATGCTCTAACGCTTCTGTATTGGGGTCTGTGGGTTTTGCTAGATTATTTTCCTGTGAGTATGTTAATACACATATATATATTACCCGACTTTGTTTATAGTTGATTTTGCTTCAGCGTCACTGTATCATTTATAAAGATTTCCCATTATATAAGATGTCTCTGTTCATATTATACCTATACACATCTACATGTATGTCGAACATAATCTCAGTGTTCCAGAATATATTTTCCTATAGTTTGAACTTGTATACTTATTACTAAAGGTTCACTGTATACTAGTTATCTATAGAGATATAACTTCACCATAGGGAATGGTACGCTCGGCTACAATTTACACTAAACAAGCAAATCAAATTTCCTTTTGTTCAAAAGATTTAAAATTAGGAAGGTAGTTGTAGACTGTAGTCATCGAACAACCTTTGTCTATGTTTTTGGATGCATGATAACTTGAAGGATTTCACTATATCCGTAACCAATTCACTCCAAAGAGATAGAGATATTGAAATTCGGTACAGGAAATAACACACAACAAATATATGATTATTTAAAATAGACAACTAGGAACTACTTCACTACAGATTTAACATGTTCAGTACCATAGATATAAAATCATTCGAACAGGTAGGGGTTAGAGTAGCCTATCTAAACTAAACTCACAAAAAAACAAAGGGAACAACCACGTTCCTCCCAACCATAGAACCCAGCCGCCAAGGTCACTTGCACGATTCACCCCCTAGCCTGACCATGAGTCCATGAGGGCAAACTTGGAAACCCCTCTTCTGCAATATCCTTTGAAACAATAGCTCCCCCTTGCCTTACACCCATTCAATGTTCATAACAACAAGGAAAAATCAATATTTTTCCTTTCCATCATACTTGGCAGCATCCCGCCTCCTCACATATGCTTATTTATCCATGTGCTTAGGTCTTTTCCCTCCTTTGGGAATTTTCGCACCTTTCTAAATCCCTGATTTTCAGGAGCTTCCAGTGGCCAATTCACTAATTTTCCACTTGTAAAAATCAGCCTAGAGGTAGCTCCAACATGTTCCCCTCTCATGGAGTCATGGTCAGCTAAAATTTAACATGGTTGTCCCCTTTGTCTCTTGCATTCAATATAAAATATTATGTTTTTTCATACAAGTGTCATAGTTCAATATCTAGTTGGGACAAATCAAATCTTTGCCCAATAGTCAAAATCATTTATTACAATTATAAAATTCGAAATTCGGAATTTCCATAAATGGAAAAAATTTTCCAATTTCGATTTTCCTAAAAACGGAAATAAATTTCCAACAATTTAAATTCTAAAAATATTTTTATTTTCTTTATTTTTTGGGGGGGATGTCACACCTTTACATTGTGAAACACGAGTTGGAGAAAGGGACTTATGAGATGGTAGATTATGATGTAATTCCTTTGAGTTAACCCAAAAATGGGCTTTACTTGAAGACGTACTATGCTTAAATCTTTTTTTTGCATGGGTGTTGGGTATTTTTAGTGTATCATACTCTTGTGTGCTTTTCGTTTTTTGGTTCCGCCTTTCAACTTCTTACCTTTCATTATGCTTGATTTCCATATGTCGATGTATTTTCTACCTTATATCGGTTTTTCTAGTGGTACTCAAAACTTAGCGTCTGCTTCTTGTGAAATTTATGCACTTACGAATGAAGAGATCATTCTACATGGTGTTTGCCTTGATCGTGAAACTAATAATATCATGGAGTAATGTGCAATTATTGAGTTGTTAACTGACGTCATTTCACTTGGAATATGTCATCTTATTGTACAACTTGATTCACAATTAGTAGTACTATAGTTGAGTAACATTTATTCCATCTCAGGTCCTACTTTGTTACTGGTATATTTACGGATTCACCTCTTGGAAAGACATTTTGATTACATTGAATATAAACACATTCCTAGATGCCTAAATACATTAACAGATGCATTGGCTAGTTATGTGTTAGACAGACATTTGAGACATTTATAAACACAATCACACTTTTTACAAAAGCAAGTTGGTAGGAACTTTATATTTATAATGACAAAAGTTTACAAAAAGTGTTTGTTCGAAGACCAAAATATCAAAAATACGAAGCTCATGGCTTCATGTACAAAAATCATCAAGGATGTTACTCACTGTAACAAGTGACTTTCCATGCTACTTTATGGAGCAATTGACTGATATATGTAGATATGCCCACTGTATGGCATTGATAGTTCTCATCCATTGTGGCAACAAGGACATGCATGGTTAGTCCCTCGAGGTTATGTTCAATAATATCTATATCTGTGACATCTACCCTTGCTACGACACCTATCTCTCCTCACCTCTAGATGGGAGAGGATCCCGAAGGATGATAAGGTCCCACATCTTCATTGTTGAGAGCACTTGATTAGTCATCGGATAGATAACACAAAACTTTTTTTATATAATTAAAATATCAAAAACATTGTATAAACAAAAATTTCCTTCTTACCTATGTCTCCCCACTAGGATCCATCATGAAGGTCTAGATCTAGATCCCCAGGGAAATATTTCCCAACATATGCATAGTCTTCCACCATGAGTGGTTGATTCCTCAACCATTAGAAGAAAACATCATCACAGTTGATGATGGAAAGACCACCATGTTGAGCCATTAGATCTACCCACCTCTTGATCTATGGATCCTGTGGAGCGGGTATACCCCACTCCACCTGTAGACGTAGGACAAGAACTCTCTCCAAAAATAAGGACACTAAAATGAACTTGTATCCAAATTGTTTCAACCGATCGTTTTGACGCTTGGTGAGTTGTTTTTTCATTCTTTTTAGGACACCCTCACACCAATTGAAGACTCTAGGTTCCATAGACTCTATCACATACTGAAAATGTATTTGCAAAGCCATATGGGGAGTTTCACTCCCTTCCATGCAAGTAATTGTGTAAAGGATGCTCTACAATGGTAAATCACAAACATCTTTGATGGATACCTTGCCACTGTGTTTTTCGGTACCTGGCACATAATGGTGGAGAACATAGTAATCCATAGGTTCACCTCCAACCCTTCTTCCTGTGAGAGATACCCGTGAACCATGATGAGAAAATCCTATCATAAAATAGATATCCTCTATATCTATTGTGAGTGTATGAAAATCCATGTGAAATTCTTGTTCCTTCATATCCCACATGTGAACCAAATACTCTAGCAGCCTCAATTGGGCTCTCATGCCCTGAATCCTGAAAAACTTGAGTAACCCACATTGCCTTAGAGCCATAATTGTCCCTAGGTCATTCCTGGGGAAATAATCCTCTTCTTCATGCTCTCACTCACACCACTCGAGCATCTTGACCAAGGAAAGCATGCCAAGCAACATTAAAAGAAGATTAGAAATATAAAAATTATTTCCTGGGGGTTTTGCTAGTTAAGTTTATATTTTTAAATTTTTGGTTATGGTCATTGTAGGGATGCACTTTCACAGAGAGCGACATTGTGACACCCTGCCTATAGGGTCACTTGTGATGATGCCATATCATCGCAGTTCATGATATAGGGGACCTGCTACGATCTCAACGCGCAGGTAGCCCTAAAAAATCAACCCAACACCCAAATTTGACCATTGAAAACAAATTTTGAAACCATGAAAAGATGAAGAAGAAGAATATTACATGTTTGAGGAATACGGTTTGCAAAATAATCCACCACACACTCCACAATCGATAGTTGAAATTCAGGGAGAAAAAGGCCTTTGGAGCACTATTTGGGTAAATTTGCAAATGAAATGGTAAAATAGTGTTTTGGGCCTCTTTTAATATTTTTTACTACTTTTATTTGCAAAATTATATTATTTTTATATTTTATCCATGCCCTAAAGTCTTAACAAATTGGAAAAGTGTTAACTTTTAAAGGTTAAAAGGTCTAGAGATGAGACATTTGAACAGGGGTCCACCGTTTTCGATTTTTTTTAGCATATTTTTCTTATGTACGGATCCTTTTAGGGTTTTTCAAGAAAATCTCCAAGCAGAGGCTTAATTCGTTCTCACACTTGTGAAGCCATGAGAATTTAATCGAGTAGTCCTTTATCAATTTTTCGAACTCGCAATTGTAATATGAAAAACGAAATCTATGGAGTATCCTTTAAGCTCTTTTCCATCTCCTTAAACATGAAAAGATGGTCGAGCGATCTTGTTCTTTTCATGCTCATAAATTATTTGAAGAAAACGTATGATGAGAGGTAGTTATCTCTTTTTCGGTCTCGTTAGACTAACTTACGAAAAAGGACCCGACAGAGTTCTCTTTAAGTGTTTTTCAGACTCTCTAAAATCGAAAAACCCCTGAGTTTGTTTTCTTTGGACTCATTAAAAAAACATCGAAAGACCCATATGGGATCGAACCACTCCTTCTTAGGGTTCGTTAAACATACTCCGAGGGACTCATATGAGGGATGAGCTTACATCTACAAGAATATGTTATTCTCCTCAAGCTTGCGTAAAAATAATATTGTACTTGCCAGAAATGGTTGGGGCAGATTGGGAAAGAAATGTGTCTCTGTATTTGTGTTAATGGCAGTTATAGTCACTCTTGAACATGACACACCTCTTCATCATTATATCCAAGTTGGGAAATCCATTTCTCTTGTTTGACCATCCACAAGTTCATATGTTGGGTCCTCCTTGAGTCAATGATGCCAGGAAAACTGTCATGTCATCCATATATTCAAGATAAGTCCAACCTAAATAAGCCTTCTGTCGAGTCAGCCATCTACGGCTATAAATTTTCTACCATGTCAGCCTTCCTTGAGTCAGTTCTGAATCACTTGATATTTCGATATACTTCAAATCGGTTACATATTTTGTGTCATTGATGGGGGATACATCAAGGCCCTCCTATGACGAGTCTTTTCCTGTCGACTTCAACTCTTTATCCAGGAACAAGATTTCGAAATCATTTAGTACCTTAGAGCTTGCATGCTTCAATGGCAGGTTTCTTTTCATTCAACAGTGGGTTCACACCATTGACCCCCGATTGGAAGATTTCATTGAGTGCTCAAATTCAACTCATTTATTCACATTCGTTGGATTGTACTAGAGTACCTTCAGAGTCATTGACATCAATGGTGATTTCCCTCGCACTTGTTAATGATTTTCATTAATGACCAGTAATCAAGTGGTTTCTACCATGTTCGACTTCAACACCTATGATCACATGGCTAGATTCGTACTTAGAGATTATGGAAATTAAGACCCTGGATCTCATCATCTTGGTCCAGGTTGTGATGGAGTATTCATAAGTTTGTACTGACACATAGATCCACTGTGTATGTCTTGTGGCTATGTCTGAATTTGGATTTTATTAGAGCATAGATCCACAATGTATTCCTAGTGGCTATGTTGAATCATGATGACATGGATCCACAGTGGATGTTTAGTGGCCATGACTCACTTGAAATTTATGATTAGATTCACTTGTATTCTTAGCATGGGGATGCCTACCTTAAAAGATGGTATATTATTATGCAGATGGTTGATTGTATGTGTTGGTTGTGGATCCTGATTATCTTCTTGATTCAGAGGTCATTGCTTTCAGCCGTATTTATACCCCATGAAGTATTTACACCCCAGAAGTATGTACACTCTTCCACACAGGGGAGTGTAGAGGGGGGTACCCCCTCTGTGGGGTCTGGGGGGCTATCCACCTGGCTGGGGGGTCTGGGGGAAAGTGGGCCCCTAGCGGGGGTTCGGGGGCAGCATCCCCCGATGGGGGTTCAGGGACAAAGCCCCCAAAGGAAAAATTGCCTTGTAAATGTATATATTGTAATTTCATTGTAAATCTAGACCGTTCATTCTGAGGTCACAGATCTAATGGTAGAGATTATGTTAGGGTTTTTGCCCTAGAAGGCAACCCTCTTTTATGAGGGAAATGTATTGTGGATATGGCTGATGGTGAATATTATATTATGAGATAGGAGACTGTGAGAGAAAGAAGAGGAAGTTACAACAGGTTTGTTGTAGGTTGTATCCCTTCTTATGCTGGATAATAATAAAGGAAGGACCTGGAAATTTCTCTGGTGGATGTAGCCCACATTGGGTGAACCACGTAAATCTATGTCTCTATTGTATTGTGTACCTTCTATGTTTTGTTTCCGCATTTGTTTTATTATACTGCTCCATGGTCCTATTTTTATAACAACTGGTATCAGAGAGAAAGGTAACTCACAGGAAAAGAGGGTTCCTGGTTCAAGTGGGAGCAATGTCGGAAGATGGAAAGTTTAGGGTTGAGAAATTTAATGGCCAAAACTACCAGTTATAGAAGATGCAGATGGAATATTATTTATATCAGAAGGATCTATTCCTATCGTTGGACGGAATATCAAATAAGTCGATGGCCAAGAAGGATGAAGAATGGGAGATTCTTGACAGAAAGGCTCTAGGAACGATACGACTAAGCCTGGCAATGTTGGTGGTTTTCAATATTTCCAAAGAAAAGACAACGAAAGGTTTGATGGACGCATTGGCCAAATTGTATGAAAAACCCTCGGCGTCCATTAAGGTATTTCTAATGAAGAGATTATTTAATATGAAAATGTCATAAGGTGGGTCTATTGCAGATCATTTAAATGAGTTTAATATGGTTACTAATCAACTATGTTCTGGAAAAGTGGACTTTGATGATGAGGTCAGGGCTGTTCTAATCTTGTGCTCATTGCCAGAAAGCTAGAATAGCTTGGTCATGGCTGTAAGTAACTCTGTATCTAGTTCAAATATTTCAAAATTTGATGATGTTGTTGGTGTTATCCTTAGTGAGGAAATGTGATGGAAAAGCACAGGTGAGACATCAGGTAATGCGTTGAACATGGAGAATAGGGGAAGACAAAAGGATAGAGGAAAGGGCTTAGGGAACCACAGGAATTCTAGGAAGGGAAAATCCAAATCCAGACTTGGAAAGATAGAGTGTTGAAATTGTGGGAAGAAAGGACATCTGAAGAAATATTGCAGAGCTCAAAAGAAACAAAGAGATGGACAACAAGAGAGAAATCAGGAAGTAAATGTAATAGGTGATGTGTTACAAGATGCTTTTATTCTTTCTATAGATAATATTTCTGATTCTTCGGTAGTAGATTCAGGAGCTTTATTTCATGCCACACCCCATAGGAAACATTTTCTAGATTATGTTCAAGGTGATTTTGGATAGGTTCATTTGGGTGATGATGCACCATGCAAAATTGTTGGAATGGGAAAGGTAAAAATAAAGCAACGAAATGGAAACCAATGGTTGTTGAAAGAGGTAAGACATGTTCCAGATTTAAGGAAAAATCTAATTTCAACAGGGAAGTTGGCAAGTGAAGGTTGTATATCCATATTTACAGATAAGACATGGAAGGTCATCAAAGGATCATTGGTGATAGCGAAAGGAGAGAAGGTAGGTACATTGTATTTATGTACTAGTAATATTGACTCTTCTATCTATTTAGCTTCTACAGGAGTGGATAAATCACTATGGCATCATAGGCTTGGACACATGAGTGAGAAGGGTATGAAGATACTTCACAAAAGAAATTTGTTGCCAGATCTTAAACAAATTGTTTTGGACTTCTGTGAGCATTGTATTTATGGAAAACAAAAGAGAGTCAGATTTCTCAGAGTCGGAAAAGAAAAGAAGAATGAAAGGTTAGAGCTTGTGCATACAAATGTATGGGGACCATCTCAGGTATCATCTCTTGGTGGCTCTAATTATTATGTTACTTTTATTGATGATGCAACTAGAGAAAATTGGGTTTATTGCATTCGACAAAAATCTGATGTTTTTGATACTTTTAAGAAATGGAAAGCTTTGGTTTGGAATGAGACAGGAAAAAAATTGAAGTGTCTTAGATCAGATAATGGAGGTGAATATTGTAGCAAGGAATTTGATGATTATTGTTCATACCATGGGATTCGTAGAGAGAAGACAATTCCAAGAACACCACAAGAAAATGGTGTGTTAGAAAGGATGAATAGGACAATCATGGAGCGTGCAAGGAGTATGAGATTGCATGTCGGTTTTCCCTTAGAGTTCTAGGAAGATGTTGTAGATATTGTTGTTTACTTAATAAATAGAGGACCTTCAAGCTCTTTGGATGGTAGAATTCCAAAGGAGGAATGGATAGGAAAAAAGGTAAACTATTTTCTTTTGAAAACTTTCCGTTGTGAAGCATTTGTCCATATTGATAAAGAAAATAGAACAAAGCTTGAGGCAAAATCCAAGAAGTGTACCTTTATTGGATATGGTGTTAATGATTTTGTTTATCACTTATGGGATTATGAAAATAACAAAATCATTAGGAGTAGAGATTCCATATTCGATGAGAAGGTCATGTACAAAGATTATTTGCAGGGAAAGAAACAGGAAAAAGAAAAACAAGAATACACAATGCTTGATGAGATCAATGAAAAAAAAATTCCAAAGGAACCAGAAATCAAAATGTACAACAACAGGAGTAGCAAGTACCCCAAACACCTGCAAGTGTTCTTAGAAGATCTATCAGGCTAAGTATACCCCCTGAACGATACTCTACTTCATTGTATTATTTATTGTTGATGGATTCTAGTGAACCAGAATGTTATGAAGAGGTAATGCAAGTAGACACCAAAAAGAAATGGGAGAAAGGCATGAAAGAGGAAATGGATTCCTTGGAAAATAACCATACTTGGGACTTGGTTCAGTTGTCTGTGGGAAAAAGAGCATTGCAGAATAAATGGGTTTACAAGTTGAAGGAAGAAGATTGAGGAAAAAAGCGGTACAAGGTTAGACTTGTTGTAAAGGGGTTTGCACAAAAGAAAGGTATATATTTTGATGAAATATTTTCTCTTGTTTTTAAAATGACTTCAATTATGACTATTCTAAGTCTTGTGGTAGTAGAATATTTACACCTTGAACAATTATATGTAAAAATAACTTTTCTCCATGGGGATTTGGAGGAAGAGATTTTTATGTAGAAGCCACAGGGGTATGAGGTCAAAGGGAAGGAGAATTTGGTATGCAGGTTGAAGAAGATCTTTTATGGCCTAAAGAAAGCTCCAAGGTAGTGGTATTTGAATTTTGACAGGTTTATGACAGAAGAGGGTTATAGTAGATGTCATTCTGATCACTGTGTTTATTTTAAAAGGCTAGAGAATGGAAGCTTTATTATCTTGCTAATGTATGTAGATGACATGCTTGTTACAGGGTCTAATATGCAGGATATAAATGTGATCAAGAAGAAATTAGCCAATTCATTTGCGATGAAGGATTTGGGGGCTGCAAAGAAAATCCTTGGCATGAGAATAACAAGAGATAGACAAAATCGCAAATTGACATTGTCTCAGGGTGAGTACATAGAGAAGGTGTTGGAGAGGTTTAGAATGCAGAATGAAAAACCAGTTAGTACACCTTTGGCCAACCATTTCAAATTAACCAAGGAAATGTGTCCCAAGACACGGGAGGAGATAGAATACATGTCCAGGGTCCCTTATTCATCAGCAGTTGGCAGCTTGATGTATGCAATGGTTTGCACAAGACCAGATATTGCACATGCAGTGGGAGTTGTGAGAAGGTATATGAACAATCCAGGTAAAGAACATTGAGAGGAAGTAAAGTGGATTCTCAGGTATTTGATAGGTACTACAACTCATGCATTATGTTTTGGAGGTTCAGAAACTTTTCTACAGGGATATGTTCATTCAGATATGGAAGGTGACAAAGACAGTAGGAGGAGCACCACAGGCTATGTTTTTACTATAGGTGGAACATCAGTAAGTTGGATTTCAAAACTGAAAAAGGTTGTTGCACTTTCAATAGCAGAGGCAGAGTATGTTGCTGCTACAGAGGCTAGTAAAGAGATGATTTGGTTATAGAGGTTTATGAAGGAATTGGGAAAGAAGTAGGAGAACAACAGGTTGTACTGTGACAGTCAAAGTGCCATTCACCTTTCAAAGAGCTCAACCTTCCATTTGAAGACTACGCATATACAGTTGAGGTACCACTTCATACGATCTGCCTTGGATGATGGACATTTGAAGATGGAAAAGATACACACTAGCCAGAATCCTGCAGACATGTTAATAAAGGGAGTAACCAGGGAGAAACTAAGTTCCTACTTAGTTTCAGCTGGTCTTTAAGAATGAAGATGAAGATGAGAAAGTTGCCAGGTCCAATAAGGTTCAGAGTCCAACATATACAACAGCGGTGGAGTTGTTGAGATCAGTCTCCAAGTGGGAGATTCTTGGTTGTGGAGCCTGATTATCTTCTTGATTCAAAGTTCCTTTCTTTCAGTCGTGTTTATACCCCATGAAGTATTTACACCCCATAAGTATGTACACTCTTCCATGCGGGAGAGTGCAGAGGGGGGGTACCCCCTCTGTGGGGTCTGGGGGAAAGTGGGCCCCCAGCGGGGGTTCGGCGATAGCGTCCCCCGATGGGGGTTCAAGGACAAAGCCCCCGAAGGAAAAATTGCCTTGTAAATGTATATATTGTAATTTCATTGTAAATCTGGACCGTTCATTATAAGGTTGCAAATCTAACGGTAGAGATTATGTTATGGTTTTTTCCCTAGAAGGCAACCCTCTTTTATGAGGGAAATGTATTGTGGCTATGGTTGATGGTGAATATTGTATTCTGAGATAGGAGACTGTGAGAGAAAGAAGAGGAGGTTACAATGGGTTTGTTGTAGGTTGTATCCCTTCATATGCTAGATAATAATAAAGGAAGGACCTGGAAATTTCTCTGGTGGATGTAGCCCACTCTGGGTGAACCACGTAAATCTATGTCTCTATTGTATTGTGTATCTTCTATGTTGTGTTTCCACATTTGTTTTATTTTATTGCTCCACAGTCCTGTTTTTCTAACAGTATGCAGGTTCGCGATCGATGTGCTCCTTGTTTTCAACACACACGTTCTACAAAGTATTTCAGTTGTCACGAGTTCCAACTTTATACTTTGGGGGAACTTTTTTACACATTATTTTGGTCACCTCAGTGATCGACTGACAAAATGTCTTCACGTTTCCTAAAAATATTAATAGAGACTTTCTCCATGAGGAAAGTGGTTTGTTTTTCCCCTTTCAATAACCATAACAAGGAAGGTTGTCTAACCCTTCTATATTAACAGGGTGCGATGATGCTTGATCATCACACTCTTCCCTAAAACTAGACAATGATGTCATCTCATGCTACTTGTGCATAGGGTGAGACGATGCTTAAAGAAAAGGAAAAGTCAAAATTCACGAATGCTATAGAAGCAAATCTTCTAGAATATGAGGTGGTCTCCGATCAGTTTAGATCTTACTCGCTTCTATGATTTAGTGGGATCATCCTAATCCCCTCATCCATATCTCTTTCACACTATATAAATAGGGATTTCTCATGGAAAAATCTAAGGTTGAATAGGCTAATATTTGCATGTAAAGTTCTACTACAGATTATGCTTGAGAGCTTTGGTTTAGTTCTCCAAGTCAGATTGTGGATCTTCTTCATTCAAGGCATTGGAGAAAAGGTGTGTGTGTTGGAGCAAAGAGCCATTGAAAGGGGACCTTGCAACATCAAGGCATGGGTTGTATTTTCCACTTTCCATTTAATATAATGCAATAATACATCTCTTCCCTATAAAAGTATCTTAGCTTTTATTATATAACTCCTTGATCTTATACATAGAATTGATTGGAATATATATATCTTTGTTTTCCCTCTTTTTTGGTTTGTGATTCTTAGAGAGGCTTATCATTCTGCAAACTCAAAGAAGGAGCTACAAGGATGAAACTAGTGATGATCAAACGTCGTTTAAAAGGTATGCCACTTGTATCTTTATAAACTAGTTTGTATGACAATGAAGTTTAAGGAGAAGTATGTATTATGTCTTGTTTTGTTGTAGTTTCCTGTGGAAGTTAGGGAGATCTGTTTGTGTCTGCACTTACCGATTAGTCCGATAACCCCCAACCTATCAACTAGAAAATAGTTGAAAGAAAGACATTAAGAATCATGCATAGACACTAGCAAAACAACAAATTCATAAATAAATATATGTGGTTTTGTGCACAAAGAAGCATATAGAAATCATTCATTAACATATTGCATTCATTAACTCATTCATTCATTAATTAATCATAGACACAAAATACTTTACCTTAATAAATTTTATCATCAAAAATATGTTTTCACAATATGGCACATGATGTTTCTAATTATATAACTAGTACAATTATTTATTTTTTGGTTTCTTTTTGTTTGAAATGAATTCAGAAAGGAGTTCATCCGTTCCTTCTTCCCATTTAGTTGTTTTGGCCTGCATGTCTTATTGACGAAATGGTCATTTACTCATGACATCGAGGTTGTTGCAAGGGGGGGGCAAAGATCATCATATGCAATAAGAAAGAAATGTTAAATTAATATTTTTTGTTATTATTATTACAAACATTTCATTAAAAAAAAGAGCATTAGGGTGTTTGTTACCTTCTTGAGTAGCGGAGGAAAGAGAAGTAGTTTCCTATGCATCCATATGTTCCTCTTCTTGTCTAGTCTCATCCTCTAGATGCTTTGGAGTTAAAATAGGAAATGTTATAATTAATACACCATTTTCAATTAAATATTTATAATTGTAATCCATACTACATTTCTATAGCACATGAAATACCTCCAGTACCGAGTTGCACACCACCTTCATTGGGTGGCAATCTACCATCATTAGGCTATGTTCCGTTAGTGGGGACACTTTTTTCTTTGTTGGTTTCCTAGTTAAAAAAAAACAAAAGAAATACTTTATGGCCAAAAATAATAATCAATAGATTGTACAAATAATAAAGTATACAAAATATTCATTGATGTTTTTTTACCTCTGTGTCGGTTTAAGTGTCGGAAGGTTGTGTTTCCCTTAAATATTTTTTTGTGTTCAACCACGACTTGAAATCTGTGCTTGAAAGTAAGCTTGAGGTCTTCCTGTATTGGAGCTTCTTTGAACTTCAATTCTTGCAAATCTACATAAGAATATGATTTTTTCATCGTGTTTGCAATGAAATTAAAATTGTTAACAATATATTATTTAGATGAAATTGAATTCTTTATACTTACAATTCATATGGCTAGTTCCAAGTAACCACCTAGGCCAAGTTATTGATGTCCATGTTTTTCTATGTTGGCCTTGGTGGCTTTGGATATGTCTAGGAGCCTATATTAAAAAATTTCAAATACATAATTAGATGTTGCAATGACGATAAAGCATCATAATTACACTATTATAAGTGTTGCATACCTTCATGAGTTGGGTGTTGTCTTTCATTCCTTTCAGAGAATCCTCTCCTTTGCATCTTCTTGTATGGCCTTACATTCCATCTCCAAAATCATTGGGTGATGCTCATATTGAGGGTTGTTTTACAAATGAGCCATGTATTGGTCCCACAGATATTTTAAATATGCACCTACTTTTGAGGAGACTCTCGATTTGCTGAAGGAGCCCTCACCGAACAAGCCAACCAACTTATTAATGAGTTCATATTTTAACTTGGAACTTTGGGAATTCCAGCTTGTATGTATGGTGGGCCCAAATATATCCAAGATCAAGTCATTCATGTGTTTATAAAATGTATCATTTTCTACAAAAAGATATTATCATTATTTTAAAATAATCGCACATTATACGAAAATTTTAATTAGATTGTACATAATAATTAAAGCACATATTAAATACCTGGAAGCTTTTCTATTTTCATAAGGATGAGCTCATCATTTACCAAAAAGGTAACCGATAGTGTTCCCATGCTAGTGACATGGGAAGATCCAAGAAAACATGCTTCAAAATGTGCAAATCCATGTTCCGCATCTGCATCATCTCATGCACATTTTGGCATGTGCTAGTCTGGGTCAGGTGTACAGACATGAACCCTGGGGGGTGTACTAGTTTGAGTGATTGGCGTAGTACTGGCATCGACATTGACTCTGGTTGGTGTACCCATATGATGTTGTGTTGGTGTAGAAAAAATGTTGGTACCAACACTGACCTCTAGAGGCACATCATAGGGATTAAAATCCTGTAAAAATAAAGAGCTTTTTATAAAGGACTTGTAAGAGTATAAAAATTAAAATTAAAAATAAATAAATGGGATAATTAAAGATCTTGATTTCCCTATAGCGATTAATTTTTTCCATCAATGCTTTAATTGTTTCCTTTATCTCTTGTGTCCATGGACGAGCCTAAATCAAAGACACGAGTTCAATGTTTGATTTTCTTATAAGCATCCTTATTGTTTGGACTGGGTTGGTGGAAGAATTAATTTCTTCATCAGTAAGCTCTTCCTTTGCAGGATCTGTGGAATTCTCTAAGGTTGTTTCCTTCACCATGTCACCTCGGTACAATGGTGTTTCCAACAATGCAATGTGAATATAAGAATTAGAAAAAATAGAATAAATTCAAATTTATGTGAAATAAAGTTAATTCATGAATAAGCATGAGACAAAAATAAGAAGAAAAAAAAAATTGTTGACCAAATGGATTCAGAGCAAAGGCATAATAAGATGGTGCCTAAAAATATTGGCGTAAACATGTTATATTGTAATTTAATCATATCTCATAATTACCCATATATCTTACTATCCATTATTATTTCATTGATGATCTAGGAGATCAAATTTTGCTCAAAATTCAAAGTGCAACTTCAAATTGAATGGGAGCATAGGCCTCATCGTTATGAATCCAACGCAACTTGTTTGAGTTCAAATGGACATCGGGAGCGAGAGATATCGCCTTCTGTTCAAAATGAAAAATAGGCAAAAAAAAGGGGTGCTGACTGTATAGTCCGTACAGTCCGTACGGACACTGACTTGGCAGGTCGTACGACACATGGCAGGTAGATGTGTGGATAGTTGGCATATTATGTGGCATGTTTGCAATGAATGGGATGGTGACATGTGGCCCAATCAATGGTTGCCACGTGTCACACTCATATTGGTTTTAAATTTATGCATTCAGCAGGACTCGACCCTACGACCTCCGGGGCATTGGAAGACACTTGGAAAGGGCCGCCGACTGGCGCGCCACCACATGTGCCTTATAATATAAATGACGCATAAAATATTTGTGTTGAAATGTATTATATGGTGGGAACGGACCGGCCCCGGCCCTTGGTCTCGTGTATATACGATGTGACCACATACTATATGTGCGCTCTATGTATAGCCCTTTCATTTGAACCATGGTCGCATGGTATGAAATGTGACCACGGGTGCATATATGTTTATAACCATTTGAACTTTGGCCCTTTAATTATATTCACGTGGTCGTATGGCACTTCACATGCCCACAGGCCTTAGATGGTTAAGGGCTAGTGCGTAACTATGCAACAGTTTGTACCGGTCGTGCGGTTGCACCTGGTGCCAAGTTTTTACGCTTAAATATGCATGTGGTCTAGGTTGAGCGAACAAGGGTTCATTTTGTAGATGAAGAGACAACAAGCTTGAAGGGGGGACTTCTAGGAAGCCTATCTTCTTCAATTTTTGGCCAAACGAGGTGTTGAAAAAGCCCAGCTAGGGGTTTTTGGACATTCTGAAGCCATTCGAGCAGTCTATTTGGAATTTTGAGCATTGTAAAGAAAATTTTTGAGAACTTTGAGAAAACAATACAAATGATCCATTGGAAGCTGGACCAAGAGATGTAGCCCAAGAGAGGGGTGAACTCTTTTATCATTTGTTGTGTTATTTTTTTTCTATTCATTGATTTTGTTGTTGTTTATATGCATATCTAATGAGTAAATCCTATTAAAGTTGTGTTGCAAAGTTGATCCATTTTCATTTTAATCACATAAAATTTAACTTGCAAATATTTTCAAGAATGCAAGTCTTCTTCATTTTTAGATCAAGTTGGTATCAGAGCATAGGTTTTTGAAGACTTGATTATTTGCAAGTGTTTTGTTTTTTGATGCTCACAAGGTTGAAACTCACAAGAGGAGAATGTCAAAATGTAGAGCCAAGTTCTCATCCTTCAAGGAGGAATCTTATATCATCACCGCAAGTTTCAAAGTGGCATTCACCAAGTATGGCTCATGAAGAGAGTCATGAACATGTTCCTGTAGAAGATGAAGATCTCAGAAAGGCTATCATGGAAATGAGAGAGATGATGAAGATCTTGATGGAAAGGAATACAAGGTTGCAAGGTGAAGGCTCCAACCCTTCAAGGCATAAGGGATACAGTGGTGATAAAACTCCAAATGGAAATGGAGGGAATGGTGTTTCTCCACCACCCTCTCCTCCATCATCTTCTTCTTCTTCTACCAATTCAATACCTCTTCTGAATTCTCCAAAGGGACATGGTAAAACTCCTTCACAAATTCCTTCAGTAAAGCTTGATAATAAATTTGAATTTCCAATGTACAATGGAGAAGTTAATGCTGAGAAATTAGATAATTGGATTCGTTAGATTAAGGTGTATTGTAGGATACAAAAAATTCAAGATGATGAAACTAAGATTCATCTTGCTTCTTTAATATTGGATAGTGCAGCACCCATTTGGTGGGAATCCAAGACTCGGGAGGACATGAAGAAACATGGTAAAAGTTTAACCTCTTGGAATGATTTTATTGTTGCAATTAAAAGACAATTTTACCCATTGGCATATATGCAAAAGGCTACTATGGATTGGCAAAATTTTAGACAAGCTAAAGGACAGAATGTCCAAAGCTGTACTCAAGAATTTAGGAGAAGAGCTTTGGTTTTGGGAGTGGATTTGTCTTCTCAAGAAACTTTACTCAAATACATTGGAGCTTTACATAGTTATTTGAGACATACTATACTCATGTTTAATCCTTCGAATCTAGATGAAGTTTGTGTTCAGACCACTCATTTGGAAGTAAGAGGAAGGAACAAAACTCATGAGGGTAACAAGAAGCCTTTCAGCCATGGAGACAAAGGAAAGAGGAAGTTCAAGGGCAATGGAAAAAAGAATGTTGTTGTTAAGAAAGAGGGAGAAGAATTCACATGCAAACATTGTTCAAAAGATGGCCATGATGAAGACCATTGTTGGAAACTTCATCCTGAAAGAAGACCCAAAAAGTTTGGCAACAAAGGGAAGTCAAAGACTGCTGCAACCGTACAACATGATTTAGGTTCTGATTCGGGTGATGAAACAAAGATCACAACCATGGGTTATCAAGGTAATGGTTCTATTGAAAGTACTAGTTCTTCAAGTAACGATAATCTCAATGTAACTCGACAAGAAAAAGAGAGAATTCAACTTTTTCACATAAGGGTTGTTTCAAAGAATAGTAAAATAGATACTCTATTTGATATTGGATCTCAAGCAAACCTTATATCTGAAGACACTGTTAAGAAATTAAAGTTGGAAACAATTCCCCATCCTAATCCATACCCTCTTGGTTGGATATGTGATAATGCTAAATTACAAGTGACAAGAAGGAGTAAACTTAGGTTTTCTATCACTGCACATTTTTTTGATGAGGTAGAGCTTGATGTTATTCCTTTAGATATCTATGGTATTGTGTTGGGAAGTCCGTATGTATACGATAGGAAAGCTATTTTTCATCGTCATGAGAATAAGTATCATTTGTTTAAGAATGGAGTTGAGTACATTGTTAGAGCCCATACAAAGAAAATGAATTTATCACTTGTAAATATGGGACAAATGAAGAGATTAGTCAATGCTAGCAAGAATTATGTTCTCTTAATGATTAAACCCAAAGATGATATTGAAGACGAAGTATTTCAAGGTTGTGATACAAAGTTGAAATCTGATCTATATGAGGTTGTTAATCAATATGATGAAATGTTTAAGGAACCAAAGGGATTACCTCCAAAAATGGGTATCCAACATGAAATTCAATTGTAGCAAGATTGTCCTCTTCCAAGCATTGGTATGTGCAGAATGTCAGTCATGGAAAATGTTGAAATTAAAAAACAAATCCAAGAGTTGCTCGACAAAGGGGTTATTGTACCAAGCTCATCGCCATGTGGATCTCCAATTGTGTTAGTGCCAAAGAAAGATGGTACATGGTGTATGTGTGTTGATTTTAGGGCTTTGAACAAAATTACAGTAAAGAATCGTTATCCTCTTCCTAGAATAGATGATTTGCTTGATCAATTGAAAGATGCTAAATATTTTATTAAGTTAGATTTGAGAAGCGTATATCATCTGATCAGGATTTCTGAGGGAGACACATGGAAGACAACTTTCAAAACTAAGCAAGGTTTGTTTGAATGGATGGTAATGCCTTTTGGACTTTGCAATGCACCTGCTACTTTCATGAGAGTTATGAATGATGTCTTAAAGACTTTTCTTGATGATTGCACATTATTGTCTACTTGGATGATATTTTGATCTTTAACAAATCTCGTGAAGAGCATGTTAAACATGTGAAACAAGTTTTAGATGTTTTGAGAAATGAAAAGTTGTTTTTGAAGATGTCCAAATGTGAATTTGGAAAGACTTCACTTATTTACCTAGGGCATATTGTTGGTAGAGGCGAATTAAAAATTGATCCCTCCAAGGTCAAATTCATATTGGAATGGCCCAAGCCCAACAATGTGACAGAGGTAAGAAGTTTTTTGGGAGCAGCCCAATATTGGAGAAAGTTTATTGTGAACTTTTCTTCCATTGCAGCTCCATTACATGCAGTGACAAGTGTCAAGCAAGTTTTTCAATGGGGAGGCAAGCAACAAAAGGCTTTTGATACTTTGAAAGAGAAGGTCAGTTCAACACCAGTTCTTGCACTTCCAAATTTAAGACAACCTTTTGAAATCCAAACAGATGCAAGCAATTATGCAATGGGAGTAGTTTTGCTACAACATGGTAAGCCCATTTGTTTTCATTCTAAAACTTTTAATGGTGTCGTGATTAACTATCCTACTTATGATAAGGAATTGTATGCATTGGTACAAAGTGTGAAAAAATGGAAACATTATTTGTTGGGGAAAGAAACCATTGTTCACACCAATCATCAACCACTGCAATATTTACAATCACAAACAAAGCTACAACAAGCTAGGCACTTCAGATGGATGGGTTTTCTTCAACAGTTCCACTTGGTCATCAGGTATAAGAAGGACATTTATAACAAAGTTGTTGATATGCTTTCAAGGCCTATTATTATTGCTTCAGTTATTCTTAAGCATAGTCCTATCATGCATGAAAGTAATGTTGAGCAATATGCTTTGCATACTAATTTTAAAGAAGTATATGAAACTTTGTGTCATTCTAACCATGTTGAGAAATTGGATTACCATGTGCATGATAATCTTTTGTATCATATTGGAAAGCTATGTATTCCACAGGGGGAAAGAATCAACATTATAAGAGAATCCCATTCTTCTCTTATTGCTGGTCATTTTGGTGTAGGCAAGACAATGGCTAATTTGCAAAGATAGTACTAGTGGCCTAAAATGAATGAAAGTGTTTCAAGATATGTTCGAGGATGTTCGTTATGTGCCACAAGTAAACCAAGTAATAGAAAGTTGGATTTGTATACTCCACTTCCTGTTCCTTCTCATCCCTGGGAAAGTATTTCTATGGACTTTGTAGGAGGTCTATCTATGTCTAGACAAAATCATGATTATCTTTATGTTGTGGTTGATAGATTTAGCAAAATTTGTATTTTGATGCCTTGTACGAAGCAGGTTACAGCTGAACAAATGGCAAAAATGTTCTTTCAAAATGTTTGGGTGCATTTTGGATTGCCTAAATCCATTATTTCTGATCGGGATTCTCGATTTGTTGGAAGTTTTTGGTTGAGTTTATGGGCACTTATGGACACCAAACTAAAAAAGCGCACAGCTTTTCATCCGCAAACAAATGGTCAGATAGAAGTGGTGAATCGAACAGTGGTGCATCTTCTTCGTGCTTATTGCAGCAAGCATCCTAAACTTTGGGATGAGCATTTACACTACATTCAACATGCTTACAATCGAGCTAAGCACTCTTCAACTCAAACATTGCCATCTGAAGCATGTTTTGGCTATTTTCCCAAATCTCCTTTATATTTTATCTTTGGGAAAGATATTTCTATTGATGGTCAATATGGCATTGATAGGGCATAAAAGTTCATTGAACAAATTCAGTCGATACATCAAATGGTGCAAGAGCAGTTGGAAAAGAGCCAAGAAAAGTACAAGACGAGACATGACAAGCATCGTGTTGATCACAGTTTCCATGTTGGAAATGAAGTTTGGCTTTACATCAGTAAGGAGAGGCTTAAAGGAGAAGGTAAAAAATTGAAACCGATTCGATATGGTCCTTTCAAGATTATCGACAAGATTGGTAACAATGCTTTTCATTTAGATTTGCCTCCTTATATGAAAATGTATGCAGTTGTTAATGTTGAGAATTTGAAATTGTATGAGCCTCCTTTGATTGATGATCAAGGAGAGCATGTTCAGATTCCTTCTATATATGATTTTTCCCCAGAATATCTTACAAAACTGCATGAAGACACCATGCTTGACAGAAGAATGCGAACTTCAAAATGAGGAAACGTGAAGTATCTTCGAGTTGGTCTTAAAGGTACAAATCCAAGAAAATCCAAGTGGATTGAGGTTGGAAAGGTGAGGGAGATATACCCTCATCTTCAGATAGATTGAAAATAGTCTTTTGGAGGTCCAAAAGCTTTTCAATGGGGAGGTTTGATCCAGGGGATCAAATTTTGCTCAAAATTCAAAGTGCTTTGAATCACTTAAAATCGAATGGGAGTGTAGGCCTCCTCGTTACGAACCCAAAACAACTCGTTTGGTTTCAAACGGATGTCAGGAGCAAGAGATATAACGTTATGTTCAAAATGACAAACATGCAAAAAAAGGGGTGCTGACTGTACAGTCCGTACAGTCCGTACGGACGCTGACTTGGAAGGTCGTATGACATGTGGCAGGCATATGTGTGGACAGTTGGCATATTGTGTGGCATGTTTGAAACGAACGGGATGGCGACACGCAGCCCAATCAATGGTCGCCACGTGTCACACTCATATTGGTTTAAAATTTATGCATTCAGCAAGACTCGACCCCACGACCTCCGAGGTAGGGGAAGAGACTTGGGAAGGGCTGTCAACTGACGTGCCACCACATGTGCCTTGTAATATAAATGATACATTAAATATTTGTGTTGAAATGTATTATATGCTGGGCGCAGACCGGGCTGGGGCATAGCCCCAGCCCTTGGTCCCATGTATATACGATGTGACCACATACTATATGCATGCTCTATGTATAGCCCTTTCATTTTAAGTGTGGTTGCATGGTATGCGATGTGATCACATAATATGTGCGCGCTCTATTGTATAGCCCTTTCATTTGAACCGCGGTCGCATGGTATGCGATGTGACCACATACTATGTGTGTGCTCTATTGTATAGCCCTTTCATTTGAACCATTGGTCACATGGTATGAAATGTGACCACGAGCACATCTATGTTTATAACCGTTTGAACTTTGGCCCTTTAATTATATTCGCACGGTCGTATGGTTCTTCAAATGCCCACGGGCCTTAGACATTTAAGGGCTAGCGCGTAACCGTGCGACATTTTGTACCAATCGTGTGATTGCACCCGGTGCCAAGTTTTTATGCTTAAATATGTGTGTGGGCTAGGTTGAGCCAACACGGGTGAGTTTTGTAGATGCAGAGACAACAAGCATTATGGGGGGATTTCTAGGAAGCCTATCTTCTTCAATTTTTGGCCAAACGAGGTGTCGAAAAAGCCGAGCTAGGGGTTTTTGGACGCTCTGAAGCCATTGGAGCAGACTATTTGGCATTTTGAGCATTGTAAAGCACATTTTTGAGAACTTTGAGAAAATAATATAAATGATCCATTGGAAGCTGGACCAGGAGATGTAGCCCAAGACAGGGGTGAACTCCTTTATCATTTGTTGTGTTATGTGTTTTTTGTTCACTGATTTTGCTGCTATTTATATGCATCTTGAATGAGTAAATCCTATTAAATTTGTGTTGAAAAGTTGATCCATTTTCATTTTAATCACATAAAATTTAACTTGCAAATATTTTCAAGAATACAAGTCTTCTTCATTTTTAGATCAATTGACTTGGATGTCAAGCCTTTAACATACACATAGATGCAACTTGAAATAAAAAAATAGATCTTGACCTCAGCATACACACTAAACTCACATCTCATATTCTTAGTCATATTTAATCTCTTGCTTTCCCATATGATTAAACCCAAACTATAGTTTATGTCAATTCAAGACTTCATCATGACTTTGTTTTAATGTTTATTATAAAGTCACCCGATCACCAAAAACAAAAAAAACCACTTCTATACATTGTGGAGGCTTTGGAGTGGCTTTCTAAATCCATATTAAGATCTCTGTAATTAATCTTTGATTGTGATCTGTCTTGGGAAGTGTTAAGAGTGCGGAGGCGTGAAGAGACTTAAAATTCATATAAATCATCCATTCGCAATTTATGTAGACATCAATGAAAGTGGACATGTGCATGATAAGGCCCAAGCATATCCATTCCTCATTAATATGTTATGATTGAAATATATGAAAAGTATGTTCAATATTCATAATGTTGCGAGAGATAAACAATAGGTTCAATCAACTTGTACATGATTTCATATGGGTGTCTAAATCAAGTTCTAAACATGTACTAGGTTTCATAAAGTTGTGCAATGAAATTTCTCAACTTTGCACAAGTTCCGCAAGATCATGAATAATGTTCCGATCTTTATATCTATTCAATTACTTTGAATTAAATCCAAGTTTCTCTACTTGAAAATGATTGGAAGGATAATCTGTTCTGTTGGTCAGAGTGTAAGTAATTTACAATATGAACTTGTAAAGATTCTAAATACCATTATAAGACATTTTCCGATCAATTATTTATAAGT
>ML785031.1:1153441-1163591 GCA_009831015.1 Picea engelmannii | reverse complement strand
ATTAGAGAATTAAAAAACCTTTATATTCCATCAAGAAAGAATACACATATTATCGTCTTGTGAGGATTGTCAATATAACTTTAAATTCACTTTCCAAAACTATGTTTTTCTATCCAAAAAAAAATATACCAATTCTCTTATCATAACTATACCATTTCTCATCAGTCATTTCTTATGTTACATTTAGAAAAAGAAAGAGAATGTGTATCCCAACTTGATTCAAGAAAGAAGGGATTGCACTGAATTATAGTCGAAAGTTCATTTCATCATGAAAATGATTGTCATAGAATTCCTATAGGATGCACTCACCTTCCTCTACTGTCAGAGCCTCCTTAGATAAGAGATCATCCTCTTCATTTCATTCATGAAGGATATGTTTCCTGGAAAACCACTCCAAATTGGAAATGAGAGAACAAACCTGTCTCATTAGAGGGCATGGATTCTCAACCTGGAAAGTAGAGGACTCATTTATCCAATCAACCACTACCTATGAATCTATGAAAACCAATAGCTTCATCAGCTTCAACATATCCACATGGAATAATAAGGCCTAAAGGGATGATATCTATACCTTCTTATTTGCGCCACGCCTCAACACATATTTGATCAGAAAGAAATGTTACTTGGATATGTATAAAATTATGGCAGCACCATATCAACGATCTATGATCCTCCATGACCGAAGATCTAACAGTCCAAATCTACACTCGATCAACAACTCAGATTATTTCAGAATTTAGCGTATTGCGAGTTCATAAGACTCTCACCTCTGATTTCCTGGTAGCCGAAATCGCGATGGCGCTTGCATCGATGGTCCAGATCCTTTCAGGATTTCACGAATCAATATTTCACGACTCTTGAAGTCTCGTCACGATGTTCTCCAAACCCCGAACTCCAAAATGCCGAAATTTTGATGGTGCTTGGATCTACTGCCACCTGTCCTCTGAGATGGATGGTCCTGATTCTCTTGAAAAATATTCTTTCCCCAGTCTTCACCTTCATTCTCCCAGTACCAAAAAAAAACACCGATGGATTCCATATCTTCGCCACCTGTCAGTCCAGATCCAACGGTTGGAGTGATTTTGGGATTTCGCGTATCGGGGTATGGAGTGCAGTCTCCTTTGCTCATCCAACTCTCGATTTTTGATTTCGCGATAACGTCATATCGATTACGCACGATCTTTCTCAATCCAATGGTTCATATCAAGTCATGATTTCGCGATTCGTGAATTCTCACTGTAGTGTTCTCTGACCTTTACTCCATGTGAGTCAACGAAATGTCGAGATCTCGCCACGTGTCCTCCTTGATGGATGGTCCCAACGATTTAAGGATTTCGTGACTTCGCAAGTCAGGTTTTCTCTTGTGCACTCCAGAGGACTAAACCTCATGCACTTTCTCCTGGATCTGATGGCTATCGGTCCTCTGTGCTAAATCTGACGGCTGAAAATGTTTTACCTTTTCTGTGTGCTCCTCATCCTTTTTGAACTCAATTAATGCCTCAGATCTGTTAGCGGGACCGATCTCTCGACTATGTCTTCTTGTCCTTTGCTGCTTTAGCGTGTTCTTTGTTGTTCTTGCAAAGAGTTTCTCCCAAAGCAGGAAATTCGTGAATCTTTCACAAATTTGAAAGACTTTCACAAATTCTTTAAATCATTCTTCCCTCTGCAACAGACTTTCATGAGTTTGTGAGAATTTTTGAATTCTTTAAACGTTTTTGCCTTCTGCAATGATCTTTCATGAATTTTAAAGAATTTTGCAAGATCTTTAAACATTTTTGCCTTCTGCAGCTATCTTTCACAAATTTTGAAAGAATTTATTTGAATTCTTCAAATGTTTCTTCCTTCTGCATCTCTTACTCCTTAATATTTTGAGCGTATTGTTCTCTTCTTCCTCGTTCGTGCTTTCTACTACGATCTTTTGAGCGAATGGAAGACTACGTATTTCTCTCTAGGATTTGTGAAGAATATCATGTTCTATGCTTTCGTTCACAGTGTAAGTGTTGTGCTTCTTTGTATCGGGTTTCTCTCTAGACTATGTGAAGAGCCTTATTGTTGATGCTCTGATACCATGAAAAAATGTGAAGCAATGAATACAGAGAAAGAGCAGAGCAAAAATAGAATTCAATATATTAGGAATGTAAGTGAAAGAGTACAGAATGCAAGTAAAAGATCATTGATGAAAATGGAAACTGACTGAGCTAAATAGACTCAAGCAAATCAAGAAATGATTTTACAGCTGTCCAGGACAGCTAGCAGTGTACAGTCAGGCTGTTGAGGTTACATTATATTTAATAGTGTTCCTGACTGGCCTTGTCGCAGAAGCTCCCGGGTACACTCTCTATCAACTGAGGCATGAAGAATAATTTAAACTATTTCAACTTTACTTGCTCTTTCAATTATCCTACTAGCTTAACTATCAAACTTTCCACAACCTCACATGGAATATAATTTTCTTGAAAAATTGCAGAATCTTCGAACCACCACAAGAAATAGAAAAATAGAAAAATAATGAAATGAATCTATCTGCTTTGACATCCTCCTTCCACTATTTTATCCAGATTTATAGATCCTCTCTAGGATGTATCCTTTTAATTTTAATTTCATTAACAAGGTCCCACCCTTTTTTTATACCACTATCCCATGATGTCATATTATTTTCCAGCTGAAGAAGGATTTTTTATTTGATTTGGACCTTTTGAGCACAAATAAACTTCCACCACCATTTCCTTTCTCCACTAAAAGCTTCCTCTCCCAACAAATCATATCCCATTTTTTCTATGTAACTACCTCTTTTTTCAATACCTATGTGGAAAAGGGAATCATCTTTGTCCTTATAAAGAAATAAAATTTGACCTTAGGAATGTTAGATATTCCTCCCATAAGATTTTGTTCTCTCCTTTGATCTCTATGAAATTATTTGACCTCCAATTGCTTCAGCCTACTTGATTTGAACCTCCTATCGAAGAATATTTTAAAGAGTAAATTCAATTATCATGCTATATGTTCACCAGTTCATTAAGAAGTTTGAAACCTTCACCAAAGATGACCCAGGGATCTTCCCTAATCCTTACTCACTTTCTATTATCCATGTTACTGAATAAATGATCTCCTATCAGCGAGAAAGCATTGACCATTTCCTTCTAGCCTATAAAGTTATTTTGCATGGACTTCCTCAAAATCCTAATCCAATATATGAAGGACAAAGATGGGATATATTTGGTGATCATTACTCTTTGCCAAAGCATTTCATTATGGATCAATCTACATATACTTTTTGATACTAAGGATTGACATAATAAAATCAAATTATTTATTTCCCATTCGCCATGTCCTTGGGAACAACCAATTTTGACCATTTAACCTAACATATACCTTTATTTTCTTAATTACCTTCTCATAAAAACTGGAAGCACATTTTTTTGTTCTTGAGTAAAATTCCCTTTGGTATTTTAGCTATGCATGCCCAATAAACTGGGATACTGCTAAAAAAAGATTTCAAGAGATCAATTCTCCCACACCTTGATAACCATCAATGTGCCCAGAAAGAAATGGGTAAAATCAAGAATGTAGGTAACAAGTTCTTGAAAATTGGGTAGCCGAAAATTGAGGATGGCCATTTTTCACCTAAACTATTTACCATTTTCATTTTTGGCTGAACTATTTGATAAATTATGAAGCAAGAAATGTAGAGAGAAAGAATAGAATAGAAAATAGTATATTAGAATATAAGAATAAGAGTACAAAATGAGTACATGAAGAATATCATGAAGAAGTACTATGCAAAGGAAAATAGTTGAGCTAAATAGGCTCAAGCAAAACAAGAATAGAAAGTACAGCTGGCCAGAACAGTTGGCAGTGTACAGTCAACCTGTTGAGGTTACATTATATTTAACACTCCCTCTTAAACTCAACAGTTACAAACATCAACACTGATTATGCCTAAGTGTTGTCTTTGAAAATAAAAAACCGATTTTCCCAGTGGCTTTGTAAAGATATCAGCAAGCTGATCTTGAGAACCACAAAATTGTAGTACAATATCACCATTATTCACTAGCTTGCGGATGAAGTGAAAATGAGTGTCAATGTGTTTTTTTTTCTTGTGAAACACATGATTTTTGGATAGAGCAATTGTTGAAGTATTGTCATAGAATATAGGAGTTGGATCCTTTTCTGTATGTGACATATCTTTCAATATTCTTCTCAGCCACACATCTTGATAGGAAGCTGAGGTAGCAGTGACATACTCTGCCTCTGCAGAAGATATTGAAACAATTGGTTGCTTCTTTGATGCCCATGAGATCAGGTTCGTGCCCAGTTGAAAAACATGTCTAGATGTGCTTTTCTTGTCATCCAGGCTGCTTGCAAAATCACTGTCTATGTAACTAGAAAATTGATTACTATCAGATTTAGTGTACCATAAGACAAAATTGAGCGTTCCTGCAACATATCTCAGAATCGTTTCGCCATTTTCCAATGAGAATCTTTGGGGGATTCCATGAATCTGGAAACAAGGCTGGCTGCATACATAATGTCAAACCTAGTTCCTGTAAGATACAACAAACTACCTACTAAACTTTTGTATAGGGTAGAGTCCATTGTAAGGCCTTCATCTTTCTTGCTCAATTTTGTGCCTAGGGGTATAGGGGTTTCTGTTGGATTGCATTCTTCCATGAAGAATCTTTTGATGATCTCTACTGCATACTTTTTCTGACAGACAAAAATGCCTTTGGTTGATTGATCAAACTCAATCCCTAAAAAATATTTCATTATTGATGCAGGAGCATCCGCACCTCGTTACTCGAAGTTGCACTTAGAGTAAGGAAAAGACCGCAGGATGACGCCAACATCACAGTTTTAACCATTTTGATGAGCGCCGCCGTTTACATAAAAGCCTCCATATTTAGGAGTACTTGTATACTGAAATAGACTGCGAGCAGATAAGCTCTTGTTCTTGTACAACAGAGGCACTTATTAGATTTAATGCAGAGAGAGTAGATTTAGTGCAGGTAGATAGGACCATTAAGTTTAGATTTGACAATTTATCTTTTGAGAGGGAAAACGGTATAAATACACCCTCCTTTGTATTATTGGATTAGTATTAGAGTCAGTATCAGCATTAGCATTGAAGGGAAGGAAGGAGAACATGCAGAGAGCTGGTGGAAAATCCCCATGTACAGATATTGAGTTAATAGAGGAAATTGATTCAAATTTCATGGTTGTGATTATTCTCTGCATACTGTTAACCTTATGTTGTTGTATGCTTGCTTCTTGTTATGCTTTCATTATTTATGCTGCATATGTGATCTCATGGCAGATTAGAAATCTAGGGGAAAGGAGAGAATAAGTTTCGCTCATTCCACTGATTGAACCAGGAAATTCTTGCATAGAGTGCAGTCGAATTCCTCTGCATAGAGTGTGTAGAGGAGGTTCAATAGGAGAGCTCTCGTTCTCATCCGCCAGGAGTGACTAAGTTGAATCTCACCCCATGGACGTGATTATCCTTTGTGTGTTGTTGGGATTATGCCTTAGCATCTTTGTTTCCGGTTATATCTTTCTTTCGTATGCTGTGTACGTAATTATGTGGAAGAATTAGAAGTTGAGCGCCTGTGAGAAGGAGTTCAATTGTTCTCTGCTTAAGCCAGGAGATTCCTGCATAGAGTGCAGTCTAATTCCTCTGCATAGAGTGCGTTGAGGAGGCTACGCAGTTAAACTTGGGATTTCCTTAGTTCAGAGCCGTTTGGAGTTATTCGAGCCGTGCAGGTGAGGGCAGATCGAATTGGAACCTCCAAAGAAAGTATGAGTGGTAAAAGCCTGGAGGGAAAACACCTTAGTTCCACTTGCACTGATAAAGGTGGGGAACGGAGGAACTCTTCAAGAGGAAAAGAATCGGCGACTTGAATTATCGAGGAGAATCACTGAAGTCGTGACCCGACTTGTAGGTCAGATGGATCGGGAGTTCACGACGGGGGATTCTGGTTTCTCATAGGGTGAGATCCCGAGGATGCGAAATGCGATGTCTCAGAACGTTTTCATGGCGCACGTCGGGAGTTGATGACGTGACAAGTGGTCGCGGGATATCAGATCTCGGGGTGTGGAGGCATCAAAGTTTGACACCAGAAGTGACGAGTGGGCGAGATCACGAGATTCTGAGTCGTGTGCATCTCGGGACTTCGGATCTCGGAGGTTGAGCGTTCGGTGGCATAGAGTCGCGAGTCGCGATAGTGCGAGGTCCTGAAAATAGAGATAGGATCAACGCTGACTGGGAGTATCGGGTCTCGGAACCCGAGAGTCAAATTTCTCGGTCGCGGGATTTGCGAAGCCGCGAGAACTGATCCTTCAGTAGAATAAGAACAAGGATCGACGGAGTATACTGTGGGTAGAAACCTCCCGAGGGAGTTGGAAGAGCGTCGACTCTTCGGGCCGCGGGGAAAAGAAGGTCCTGGTGGAGCAATTGAGCCGTCGAGGGCAGGGTTGCATCAAGAGTGGTATCAAAGCTGCAGAACTTGTTGAGCTGCAGAAGGAAGAGGAGCACTCTGATACACACGACTTGCGTCAGAGTTCTTTGCTTCCTGAAGCAGGGATAGAGAAGATATAATGTCGTCGTGAAGAGAAAGGCAGTCTCCTGATCGTGAGGACAGGGACGTGCGAAGAAGAGGCAGGCAAGCAGGAAATCCAGCAGGGAACCCAGAGATGGAGAAACAAATACGAGATCTCAGAGTGAGACTCGAAGATATGGAGGCCACCCAGAGGCGTGGAGCTAGTACAGCAGAATTCAGTGATCCTGAGGTTGAAGAGGAAGCTGGACATGACCAAGAAGAGGTCACTGCAGAAGATGCCTCGACAGAAAGGTTGATAAAAGCCATTTCGAGGATGAGCTCGAAGACAAAAATGGACATTCCCATCTATGAGGGAAGTCTAAATGCTGAGGAGTTGCTGGATTGGATCTGAGCACTCGACACCTACTTCGATTATGAGGATATTGAAGAAGACAAGAAGGTAAGGCATGTCGTCACGAAACTGAAGGGACATGCAGCCTTATGGTGGGACGAGCTGCAGGCAGACAGGCGTTCCAAAGGAAAACAGAAGATAAAAAGATGGGATCGGATGATCGCCAAGTTGAAGGCGAAGTTCATTCCAAGGGACTACCAGATCACTCTGTTCAGGCGCATGCAGAACCTGAGACAGAAGTTGATGACGGTGAAAGAGTACATCGAGGAATTCTACAGGCTCAACATTCGAGCTGGTCATCGGGAAGGTGATGACGAAAAGGTGGCGAGATACCTGAATGGCCTCAGGTATGATATTCAGGATGAATTCAGCACGCTGACCATCTGCACAGTTGAGGATGCGTACCAGATGGTTCTTAAAGCCGAAGAAAAGCTGAGCCGTAAGCAGGGTCAGCAAGGGCGAGGCAGAATCTAGCCTAGAGGTAAAGCTGTGGTTCAAGAGAGAACACAGAAGCCCAAGGAGGATTGGAAACAACCTCAGGGTAAATCTGAGAAAGGCAGAACCTCACAGCAGAGGCAGCAAAATTTTGAGCCTAGGAGGCAACGACAGGATCAGCAAGGGGACTACGCTGATGCCAGTACTTTTCCTCGTACCCGAGGTAGAGGAAGGGGCAGAGGAGGAGTTATCACGTGTTTCACATGTGGTAAAGATGGTCATAAGGCTGTGGACTGTCCAGAGAGGAAGATGGAAGGAAGGAAAGCTCACATCGCTGAGGCGCAGCAGAGGCGTGATGTTGAGGGCGAAGATGCGGACAGCGGAAGATCGCTTGGAATGCATAAGATTCTTTTGACACCTGAGAGAGAGGTGGACAACTCAGTGCAGCGGAGCAGACTGTTCAGGACAGCTTGCACAGCTAAGGACAGAAAATGCAAAGTCATCATAGACAGTGGGAGCACTGATAATCTCGTTGCCGCGGAGATGGTGGAAAAGTTGGAGCTGGAGACAACTAAGCACCCGAGTCCATATAAGGTCTCGTGGTTACAAAAAGGACACTGGGTAAGTGTCACTAAACAGTGCTTAGTTAGATTTAAAATTGGAAATTATCATGATGAGATCTTGTGTGACGTCATTCCCATGGATGTATGTCACATACTGCTGGGTAGACCATGGCAGTATGATAGAAATGTTGTTCATGATGGGAGGATGAACACATACACTTTGGAGAAGGATGGGAGATTTCATAAGTTGCTTCCGATAAAGGACAAGCATTAGGAAGAAAAGCCGGAGGCAAGTAACCGAATACTTCTCATGAGTGGGAAAGAGCTTCTCACAGAGCTGGAGAAAGGTGAAGATCCACAGTTCTTTGTTGTCAGAAAACCAAGAGTTGTCTTGACAAGAACGAGGATGGACGACTTACCAGAGGAGATTCAGCAACTGCTTGGAGAGTTCGCTAATATCATCGTGGACGAATTACCTCGTTCGTTGCCACCGATGAGGAGTGTGAGTCATCATATTGACCTCATACCCAGAGCGAGCCTACCAAATAAGGCAGCGTACAGGTTGACCCCTCAAGAGAACGAGGAAGTCAAAAGGCAGGTTCAAGATCTGCAGGATAAAGGACTAGTGAGAGAGAGTCTTAGTCCGTGTGTTGTTCCGACGGTACTAAGCCCGAAAAAGGATGGAGGCTGGAGAATGTGTACAAACTCTAGAACGATAAATAAGATCACCATTAGGTACCGGTTTCCATTGCCCAGGATGGATGACTTGATGGATTGCCTGAGCGGGGCCAATTATTTCTCCAAGATTGATCTCAAGAACGGATACCATCAAATTCGAATGAGAGAAGGAGATGAATGGAAAACAACATTCAAGACAAACGAGGGTTTGTATGAATGGCTGGTTATGCCATTCGGGTTGACGAATGCACCCAACACTTTTATGCAGCTGATGAATGAAGTCCTGTGGGAATTCATTGGCAAGTTTGTGGTAGTGTACCTGGATGATATACTGATCTTCAGTAAAACCAGGGAAGAGCACTTAAGGCATTTGGCCACGGTGATGAGAAGACTGCAGCAGGAGAAGCTGTTAATAAATTTGAAGAAGTGCTCATTTATGCAGACAGAACTCGTATATCTGGGTTTTGTAATCTCGGCGAACGAGTTGAAGATGGATCCTGAGAAGGTGGAGGTGATCAGGAAGTGGCCATCGCCCATAAATGTTTTTGAGGTACGGAGCTTTCATGGATTGGCAAGCTTCTACAGGAAGTTTATTCGGAACTTTAGTGGAATCAGCGCTGCAATGATGGATACGGTCAGGAAGCGGCATAAAAATTTTCAGTGGACAGCCGAGGCCGAAAAGAGCTTCAATTTGTTGAAGCGTAAGATAACCGAGCAGCCAATATTAGTGCTGCCAAATTTTCAAAAAACCTTCCAGGTGAAGTGTGACGCCAGCGGGTATGTTGTTGGAGGAGTTTTGAGTCAGGATGACAGACCTGTAGCATACTACAGCGAGAAGCTGGATGATGCGAAATTGAAGTACTCCACATATGACAAAGAGTTCTATGCCGTCATACAGGCGTTGAAAAAATGGAGACATTACTTAATACCCAAAGAATTCGTGTTGTATAGTGATAATCATGCACTGCAATTCGTGAGTCAGTAGGAGAAGCTGAACCAGAAGCATGCGAAGTGGGTAGAGTATATGCAGAACTTTACGTTCATGCTCAAGCATATTTCGGGAACTGCGAACAAGGTGGCTGATGCCTTGAGCAGAAAATGCTTGTTGCTGCAGGAGTTCAAAGTCAAAACATTGGGTTTTGAGAATCTAAAGGATATGTATGCAGGTGACACGGACTTTGGCGAAGCTTACGAAGCTGTCGAGAATCCGGTCCTTAGAGACAGGAGCCCTTGGATAGATTTTTTTATACAGGATGGACTGTTGTTTAAAGGAAATCAGTTGTGCATTCCGAATTGCTCTATGAGAGAGAATTTGCTGAAGGAGAAGCACAGCGGAGGCTTAGCAGGTCATTTCGGGCATGACAAAAAATTCGCCAAGCTAGATGAATCGTATTTCTGGCCAGGCATGAGAACAGATGTGAAGAGGTTTGTTGACAGGTGCAGAATATGTCAGCACGCGAAAGGCCGAAAGCAGAACACAGGGTTCTATCAACCATTACCCATACCCGAGAGGCCGTGGGAGGCCA
>ML785031.1:1107403-1152281 GCA_009831015.1 Picea engelmannii | reverse complement strand
AAACGGGATAAAGACACCCTCCTTTGTATTATTGGATTAGTAGTAGAGTCAGTATCAGCATTAGCATTGAAGGGAAGGAAGGAGAATAGGCAGAGAGCTGGTGGAAAATCCCCATGTACAGATATTGAGTTAATAGAGGAAATTGATTCAAATTTCATGGCTGTGATTATTCTCTGCATACTGTTAACCTTATGTTGGTGTATGCTTGCTTCTTGTTATTCTTTCATTATTTATGCTGCATATGTGATCTCATGGCAGATTAGAAATCTAGGGGAAAGGAGAGAATAAGTTTCTCTCATTCCACTGATTGAACCAGGAAATTCCTGCATAGAGTGCAGTCGAATTCCTCTGCATAGAGTGTGTAGAGGAGGTTCAATAGGAGAGCTCTCGTTCTCGTCCGCCAGGAGTGACTAAGTTGAATCTCACCCCATGGACGTAATTATCCTCTGTGTGTTGTTGGGATTATGCCTTAGCATCTTTGTTTCCGGTTATATCTTTCTTTCGTATGCTGTGTACGTAATTATGTGGAAGAATTAGAAGTTGAGCGCCTGCGAGAAGGAGTTCAATTGTTCTCTGCTTAAGCTAGGAGATTCCTGCATAGAGTGCAGTCGAATTCCTCTGCATAGAGTGCATTGAGGATGCTACGCAGTTAAACTTGGGCTTTCCTTAGTTCAGAGCCGTTTGGAGTTATTCGAGCCGTGCAGGTGAGGGCAGATCGGATTGGCACCTCCAAAGCAAGTCTGAGTGGTAAAAGCCTGGAGGGAAAACACCTTAGTTCCACTTGCACTGATAAAGGTGGGGAACGGAGGAACTCTTCAAGAGGAAGAGAATCGGTGACTTGAATTATCGGGGAGAATCACTGAAGTCGTGACCCGACTTGTAGGTCAGATGGATCGGGAGTTCGCGACGGGGGATTCTAGTTTCTCATAGGGTGAGATCCTGAGGATGCGAAACGCGACGTCTCGGAACGTTTGCATGGCGCACGTCGGGAGTTGATGACATGACAAGTGGTCGTAGGATATCGGATCTTGGGGTGTGGAAGCCTCAAAGTTTGACCCCAGAAGTGACGAGTGGGTGAGATCACGAGATTTCGAGTCGTGTGCATCTCGAGACTTCAGATCTCGGAGGTTGAGCGTTCGGTGGCATAGAGTCGCGAGTCGTGATAGTGCGAGGTCCCGAAAATAGAGATAGGATCAACACTGACTGGGAGTATCGGGTCTCGGAACCCGAGAGTCAAATTTCCTGGTCGCGGGATTTGCGAAGCCGTGAGAACCGATCCTTCAGTAGAATAAGAACAAGGATCGACGGAGTATACTGTGGGTAGAAACCTCCCGAGGGAGTTGGAAGAGCATCGACTCTTTGGGCCGTGGGGAAAAGAAGGTCCTGGTGGAGCAACTGAGCCGTCGAGGGCAGGGTTGCGTCAATTATGCCAAGATCTGTCATCTCAAACTCAGATTGCATGGCATGTTTAAAATTTGTTAACTCAAGATTTCTCGTATAGATCATATCATCAACATATAAACATGCAATCAAAATTTTACCGTGTTGATCTATTTTGGTGTAAGAGTTGGCTAATTTTGACTTTTGCTCAAACCACTTTTGATCAGGTAAGTGTGAATTCTGCTATACCAAGCTCTTTGAGGTTGCTTTAAGCCATACAAGGCTTTCTTCAACTGATATACTTTGGCTGGTTTTTATTGGACTTCAAATCCAGGTGGTTGATTGACATAAACTTCTTCTTCTAAGAAACCATTCAGGAACGTTGACTTGACATCCATCTGGTATACTTTCCATTTGTGTTGGGCTACTATGGCCAATAGAGTCCTTACAGTGTCTAATCTTGCTACTGGAGCAAAAGTTTCACCATAATCAGTACCAGGTTGTTGTGAGAATCCTTTGGCAAGAAGTCCTGCCTTGTGTTTTTCGATCTGCCCTTTTTCATTGAGTTTAGTTTTGTAAACCCACTTGACACCAATACTCTTCTTGTGACTTGGCAAATCAACAAGATCCCATGTCTTTTTCTTCTCAATGGAGTCAATTTCTTGTTTCATGGCTTGAACCCAATGTGGCTCCTTAGCTGCTTCCTTAAAAGATGTAGGTTGACATGACATTAAAGCAAAAAGGTTGTGTTGTTCAAATTCATCCAACTGCTGATGGATTTCTCTCAAACTTCGATTTCTCTAATTTTGTGGTTCAGAGAATGATTCTCTGCTAGAAGTTGAGTTATCCTGAGAATTTTTAGATTGTCTTTGTACTTGCAATCTTGGAAGAATAGTTTGAGGTACTTGTTGTCCTGAATTTTTAGCGTTTTCAGAACATGGCAGCAATGGATTTTGACTATCCATTTGTTGATTTTCTGAATCATTCCAGAATTGATTTTCCAAAAATTTTACATCTCTGCTGAGAATTAGTTTCTTGGTGATTGGATTGTAAAGCCCGTAAGCTTTAGATGTTTCACTATATCCAGTGAAAATACATTTCTCACTTCTGTTATCAAGTTTCTTCCTTAATTCGGAAGGTATGTGAGCATATGCTATGCATCCGAATGTCCTTAGATGCGCAACATTGAGCTTTGTCCCACTGCATGCTTCTTGAGGGACTTTCATCTTTAGACTTGTGGTTGGAGATCTATTTAGGAGATAAATTGAGCATGCTACTACTTCAGGCCAAAAAATATTTGACAAACTTCTCTCTTTGAGAAGTGTTCTTGCCATATTCATTATTGTCTGATTTTTTCTTTCAGCCACTCCATTCTGTAGTGGAGTATACCAGGTTGTTGTTTGCATGATAATGCCTTGTGATTTGTAGAAATTTGCAAATTCTCTGGAGTTGTATTCTCCTCCTTCATTTGACCTGAGTCCCTTGATATATTTTCCACTCTGTTTTTCATCCTCTGCTTTGAATTCTTTGAATTTTGCAAAAGTTTCAGACTTGTGTCTGAGAAAATAGATCCATATTTTTCTGTTGAAACCATCAATAAACATTAGAAGATAAAAGTCACCACCTATGGACTCTGTTTTCATTGGTCCAAAAAGGTTAGTGTGAACAAGTTCAAGATGTTGTTTGGCTTGATTGGAAGACTGTGGAAAACTGGTCCTCTTATGTTTTCCAAGTATGCAAGACTCACATGGGGGGATTTTCTCTTTAAAGATAGGAAGACCTTTGACCATGGAGTTCTTCTGAAGAATACTTAGACTCTGAAATGGTAGATGTCCAAATCTTGTATGCCAAACCATTGTTTCATTCAGGTTAGATGCACTCTATGCATATGGTTGACTCAGATTTGTAGTTCTGAGGGTAAGGGGAAACATCCTATTTGGAGTCATATGGATTTCAGAAATTAATTTTCTATAGGGGTTTTTGTCGTATATTTTGCAAGATGATCCCTCAAAAAGTACCTTATATCCATGTTCAATGAGTTGTCCTACACTTAGCAAATTATGTTTCAGATCTGGAACATGATAGACATTGTTTATGTCTTTCTTTACATTTTGTTCAGTAAGAATAGGAATAGTTCCTTTTCCTTGAACTTTGACTAAAGAATCATTTCCAAGTGTAATATCAGATGAGAGTGAAGAATCAATGCATGAAAGTAAATCTTTGTCACCTATCATGTGATTGTTGCATCCACTGTCCAGCAACCAAAGATCTTTAGGTTGTTGTTCAGTCTTGTGGCATGAAAGAAACATACCTCCTGAGTTTTCTCCCGTGTGATTTGACACATGTGCTCTGCCTGAGAGCTGATCTGCTTGCTTCTTCCTGCATTTAGATTCATAGTGCCCATACTTCTTGCAGTAATAGCATTGTATGCTTGATTTCTCATTTGATCTTCTCCCTCTGCCTCTTTGAGGCTGGAAATTCTGATGTTGATTTTGTTGTTGTTGTCTTTGACCTTGGAAATTTTGATTTAGATACTATTGTCTATTACCTCCACTAGAGTGAGGGTTACTTTGATTGTTCCCTCTTCCTTGGTGACCTCTGCTTCTTCCTCCGCCTCTCCCTCTGCTGAAGGAGAATTGAGTTTTGAAAGCATTGGAGATTGACTCATCTATGAGATGCAGTCTGGTCTCATGTGTCACCAGAGAACCAATTAATTCATCCGTTGAAAAACTTGACAGATCCTTGGATTCAAGGATTGTTGTTACAAACATTTCGAATTTCTTTGGTAAAGTTCCAAGGATTTTCTCAACAATGCATTGATCAGTGATGGTTTCACCAGTCAGTCTGATTTGGTTCACGATGCCCATGACTCTGGTCATGAACTGATCCACATATTCGGACTCTGTCATCCTTAGAGTCTTGAACTACATCCTCAAGGTCTGCAGTTTAACTGTTTTGACCCTGTCATTTCCTTGGTAGGAAGATTTAAGGATGTCCCAGGCCTGTTTTGAAGTACCAGCGCCTATGATTTTTTAGAAAATCGAGTCATCCATAGAATTTTGAATCCAAAATTTATATTTATTTTCTCTATTTCTCTATGTTGCATGAGCAATTTTCTGTTGATTAGTCATGGCGGACAGGTCTGCTGGATTTGGTTCCACATATCCATAATCCACTGGATCCCAACACTCTTGATCTTCCAATAAGGATCTCATCCGAAGAGACCAGACCTCATAGTTCTTTCCAAGAAGAATCGAACCCTGAGTTGGTCCTAAATTGCTAGACGATGCCATATTTTAAATTTTTTTTAGCAAAAAACAAAAAGAAAATTCGTATTTACCTGTTTCTTGTGTGTAATTTGCAGTGACTTCGGAACTCTGCTATTCAAAATTTTGTGAGTTTCGACTTCGCGAGTTTTGGTTTCACGATTATGTCTTCGGGACTTCATTATACGAGTCCTCTGATCTCTTGTCACTCCAACCTCCGATCACCGAAACACCGAAGAGGGCTTAACGGCCTTAGATTGGCCCTTTGTCTCCAAACAATGTGACCACACACCTAAAGGTTAGAGCGCTACTAGCTTTTTGCAAATCGGAGAATAGCGATGCCTTTTTCGTTTCTTTGTCCCTCAAATCGTCGAAATCCGAGGTATCCTGGCACTTATTCAAACACCTTTTTGGGATTTCGAATTTTGGGACTTCGACAGTTTTTCTACGACGATCCTGGGTCCTTGCGACTCCTGGTATGCGAAATGTCGAAATATCGCCTTTAGACAATTTCAATGGTCCAGATCTTTCTGTGATCTGATGGTCCAGATCTTTTTGGGATTTCAAGATTCTGGGTTTCGCGACTTCGCGAACCCTGTTAGAGAGCTCTTATGACTCCTTGATTCCCTGATCTCCGATTTACTGAAATGCCAATGGCCCTTTCCTTTCGGGACTTTCCCCGAAGGCCTAGCTTGTTGCCACGTGTCCCCTTAAGATGGACGGTCCTCGTCGTTTCGTGATTTCATGAATTGTGACTCCAAATCCTCTGTCTACTTGAAACTTCGGTCGCCGAGATGTTGACAGTTTCCTCGATCTCTGCCACGTGTCCGAACGAATGGACGGTTGTGATCTTTTCGGGATTTCAGGACTTTCACCGTGGAGTGTCATGACTTTTCGTCAACAAGACCTCTGATATCCCAAACTCCGAAATGCTGAAATGATGGCACTTGGATCTGCTGCCACTTGTCCTCTGAGATGGATGGCTCACAATCCTCTTGGGATTTCGCGATTTGTGATGTCGAGGTTTTGCGTATCGGGGTTTTGGAAAGCAATCTCAGTGTCACGTCCAATGCCTGATCCCCGATTTTTCGATTGGATCAGATCGATGACTCACGATCTATCTCAATCCAACGGTCCAGAATAACTCGTGATTTCGTGATTCGCAAATTCTCACGGTAGTCTTCTAACCTTTACACCTTGTGAGTCAACGAAATGCCGAGATCTCTCCACATGTCTCTTGATGGACGGTCCAGATGATTTCCTGACTTCGCAAGTTAAATTTCTCCTGTGCACTCCAGAGGACTAAACCTCGTGCACTTTCTTACTGATCCAATGGTTGTTGGTCCTCTGTGAAAGATTTAATGGCTGAAATTCTTTTGCCTTTTCCGCGCTCTCTTCGTCCCTTCTGAACTGGATTTCCACCTCGGATCTGTTCGCAGGACAAATCTTACGGCCGCGACGGTTGTTCTTTGAACCTGAGACGCATTCTTTACTGACTTTGCAAGGATTTTCTTCTGCAGAAGAAAAAATCGAGAATCTTTCAAAGATTTGAAAGAATTTCATGAGTTATTTGTTCTCTACTGCAATCTTTGACAGATTTGAGCGATTTCTGAAATGCTTTAAAAGCTTCTTCTTTCTGCAACTATCTCTCACGAATTTGAACAAATGCTTTGAATTCTTCAAGAGTTTCTGCCTTCTGCATCTCTTCTTCGTGAATCTTTGATGATTCTTTGAAAATTGAACAAGAATCTTTACTATTTCTTCCTTCTTAGTCTCTACTTCCTTCTCGTGTTTCTACTCCTTGAAAATTTCGAGCGTAGTATGCTCTACGACCTTGCGTGAGCTTCTTACGCTGATCTTTTGAGCGTATGACGGTCTGCTTCCTCGTGGAAGTTTCCTGCGAGGATCTTTCGAGAGTATCACGGACAACTCTCCAAGCCTTCTGAAAAGTCTGTGTTGAATGCTCTCAAGATCTGTGTAAGCTCTGTGCCTGTTTGAGGATCGTGTTGCTCTCCAGCCTGCGTGGAGAGGCTTACTACTGTAGCATTGATACCATGATAAATTGTGAAGCAAGAAATGCAAAGAAAAAGAATAGAACAGAAAACAGTATATTAGAATATAATAAGAAGAGTACAAAACGAGTACATAAAGAAGATCATGAAGAAGTACTATGTAAAAGGAAATAGCTGAGCTAAATAGACTCAAGCAAAACAAGAATAGAAAGTACAGCTAGCCAGAACAGAACAGCTGGCAGCCTCTTGAGGTTACATTATATTTAACACTATTGACACATACTTTCAGCCGAAATAACTTTTTTAACAAAAGTTAAAAATAGCGGAACCCTGGACATTCGTGCACCTAATGTGTTTGCTCGATTTTTTTCTCCAACAAATATTTTTTGGACCAAAAGATATTTTGTCCCAAAAACTGTTTCGATGAAAATATATTTCTGTCTAAAAAGTATTTCGACAGAAAAAATGTATATATATATATCGACGCAATTCGCTGGTTGATAGTTTGGCTACCTGTCACTGTTTCACCATCCAATAGCTCTGTCAAGTCTCTCGTGAGTTTCACCATTCCCACAAGTTTCTCCATGCTTTAGACGGTTCACGTTTTACCATGCCTGCGAGTTTCTCCATGTTTTAGATAGTTCACAAGATGTTCTAGAGTTGCATGGATTTTCCCTCCGTACTAGCTTCTATTTAGAAAAGTCCCATATCTATATCAATCTTGGAGAAAACCTGAAGAATTGCAGGTCAGTGGAGCACAAGTACTCGACAACAATCTCAGAGCTGACATTTGTGCAGCACAAGTACCCGATAGAGATCTTAGAGAAGGAATGAAGAGTCTCAGCTATGTATTCCAGTGTTCGTATTTTCCTTTTCAAATGTATTTTTTATATTACAATTAATTGAGTGGATTGTACATATAGATGGAATAAGTTTATGATAGTAGGCCCCATATTAATTTTCTTTTAAAGATATTACATTATTTCTGTAATAAACTTTGTTCTCTTGTGTTACTCGTATTATGTTTTCTACTTTGTGAATTGAGTTTACAACCTGTGCAATAGCAAGAAAGTGAACCCTGGGATTCATATACCCTAGAATTTATAATATTTACAATATTTATACGAAAGGATTGTTGTTCTTGTTTGTAAACACCAGCTGAAAAAATTAGTCACAACTGCGTTCCCCCTTTCTTGAAAAATGGTGCCACAAATTTAGTTTCGAGTCTTTCTAATGAGTTGCACAATGCCTTCCCAATGTAGAGGATAACAAAATAGAACATGATACTTAGTATTCACCGAAGCCCATTTTTTTTTTTGGAAACTGAATGATTCCAGAAAACATGCCAACCATTTGTGTCTTGTGACAAATCACACAACCATCATTTATTATCTCACTATCATCCAATTGATCCTTTACTACTAAACCACAAGAAGAACTGGAGATGCAAGTACTCAACTTTTAAAAGAAGTTACGGAATTCCAAATCCTAACACCTCTAGCCACTTTGAATCATGATCATAAACATTCCATTTCTTGTTATGATAATCAACAGTTAAACAAATTGTCCATGATACCAATGTCCAAGATGTTGATTCATTGCCACAAAGAAATGATTGAAAAATTGTAAACATATTACTGCAAACTCAAATTTGTTATTATAAAAAATCCATTGCTTGTTAAAACCACTCAAATGAAAATTGTTCTTGATTAAAAGGAATGAAATCAAGACACCCCTAAAATCCATTGTTGGAAACTTATTTCTTCAAAGTTTATTTTCCTTGTGTCAAGACAGTATGTCTGAAGTTCATACTCCCATAGCTTGTGTGCATATTATATTTTGAAGTATATTACCATACAATCACCTCATCAACCCACCTTTCATTTTCTAGAGATTGCATTCTACTTCTCATTTTATCTCTTGCTTTTTCAAGATTGAAGCCTGGAATGTTAAGTCCTACGGTGATAATTGAGGAATCTTATTGGGTTGATTCTCAGAACTAAATTTAAATTAGGTGATTGTAGTTATTTGGATCATGATTCTTTTATTATCAGGGAAATTCAAGTGTTAAATTCTTCCAGCCTCCAACATGTTAAAAAGTTAAATAAAAAAGAAAAGTTTTAGGTTTTTGTCATTTTAAATTTGTTTTAATCAATTTTTTCAATCCACGTAAATACTTTTAGATATAAATCATCATTGGAGAGGAGATAAAAGAGATAAAGAGAAGGATTTTGATAAAACTTTACAATGATATATAGTCCAAAAAATTATCTATAATTTCAAAATGTAAGAGATAAGAGATAACGCGACATTGGCCTCATTTTAGATGCACTGCTAATTTTACATTCAATACATAATGGTTATAATTTATGTTACAATTTGATAAGTTTATAAATACATTTATTCTACACTCACCTATAGGTTGTTGGTATTACTTCTTTTTCTAAAAAGAGACTAATGAGATGTTTGTTCAATCTATGATGGGATAGATTCTTGAAATAAATTTTGGAAAATATGATTTATATTAAAAATAGAGCGTACACAAAAGAATTTGGAAGTCATATTAGGTCTAGTTTAGAAAAGGTTAGCGGCGGGAAATAGAAAGAGATATTCATCCAATCCTCTAAGCTATGAAAAATTGTTACTTAGTAAATCGAGTGTTTTCATCTAAATGCAAAAATAGCAATTTTCTCAGTCACTTTTTTTGGAAATAGAAAGTCTTGTTTATGAACAATTGGATGCGCAAGCACGCTCGACAAAAGGTACGAAGTCGCTCATCCATTCATGGGTGAGGGGGAGAGGAGATTTGAGCGTTTCTGTTCTTGAATTCAATTCCTCGGTCAATAGTGTAAAAAGAAGGTTCTGGAGGGGTGGGCTGTAACTGGATTGAGAGTTCCCCTTTTCAGCCTTATGGAATCTTTATTGTTCCACCTGTAGTACACATATCACGGTCACACACATGGATGTGGGAGTGCTTTTCTATACTACACTAATGAGATGTTTGCTCAATCTATGATGGGATAGATTCTTGAAATAAATTTTGGATAATATGATTTATATAAAAAATAGAACGTACACAATTTTTTTTTTTATTGTTGATTCATTTTAAATCTATATATAAGTTTTTATTATTTTAAATCTAAATATTACTATGGAGAAGTTTATACTTTCTTTAATTCTTATTTATGCTTATTAGATTGAGACTTAGATGGTCTTATATAAAATAAATTGAGTCCATTCCAAAAAAACATATTGTTGCTCCTCTTAACCTTAAATATTTGAAGTACTTGAAACGTCCTTAAATATTTGAAGTGCTTGAAATGTTGTACATGTTTTCTTTTTCTTAAGATGGTGATAAGGTGAATAGATTTTATTATGGTTCATTTTTTTCCATTTTTACTTTGTTTTTATTTCAAGTTATGCTTTTAATATTTTGTTTTGAACATATGTTTGCAAACATGTGTTTACATGAATGGCTACATTAGAATTATGACTTTACATAATTCATTTTTCTTTGAATTATGACTTTACATAATTCATTTTTCTTTTATTTTAGCATAGAATAGGAGGTAAAGTAGGTTAGTGTCTTTCCTTTGCATAGTTTAGCTTTACTTTCTAGTTTTTAATTAGTTTTATGTTTACATTCTCTTTTCATTATTGTTAGTTGATTAATAAATGAATTCTCGATAGAAGTGGAAAGACATATAAAAATTTCACATTAATTTTTTCTTAATTGGATTTTTCAATTTAATTTTTATATGAGAAAAATTTACTTTATCCCATTTTCATATTGAAAATTTTTCTTAATGTATATTTTTATGAGTTTTTGGGTTGTCAAGCATATAGTAAATTGAAAGTTTGAGTGACTAAAATGTGTCTGTATCCAAACCATTCCAACTCTATAGAATCTCTTTAGAATATTATTTTTCCTTCGTTTTGGAGTTGTCCAAATGGTGTCTTTTCCCTTTTTCTTCAATTACTTTCAGCCAACATGAATTTTTTGCATATATCTTTTTACCATAACTAGCTTAACTATTTTTTTTTATTTCATGTGAGTTATTTTGTATTATTACTTTTAATTTTAATTTATGGGCACTCGTTGAACATATCTTTTGCTTTGTTCAGTTATTTTTTCATGGAATATTTTCATCTATTATTTGGAAACTCTCTTCACCTAAACTTCCTCTCATACATCTGAGCAAGAGACATTCATTCACACTGTCTATATGCATTTTTTGACAGTTCTGGACAACATGGTTATTTAAATCTTTTATATGCATTTTTTGACAGTTCTGGACAACATGGTTATTTAAATCTTTTACTGATATCTTCTTCATAAAATTATTTGGGAACCAATCTTTTATTCCCCCACTCACTGGTCAACTAAGGTTTCAATCATAGAATTGTCAATCTAATGTATTTTCAGACCCGACATTTTCTTCTAAGGTATCTTCCATCCTTTGGGTTTGTTGATTTTGGGTCAATCATTATCGTTAAATTCTTAAGTAATCTTACTTTTATCATGGATGATAAATACACACTTATCTAATGTTGAATCCATTCAAATGCTTGGTATTTGTATGTATCTTAATGGAATATGTCAATACAACTTCCAAGAATTTTAATTTTGAGTTCTCAACATCTATTTTGATATCGGACATGATAATAATGTTCAAAATGTGAATTCCTTTGGAAGGTTCTAACTCATCAATCTATTGATCCCCACATTATTCAGTTCTACTTGAACCAAAACTTATATGATTCATAACTTTCAAAAGTAAGCATGGTTGGGTTATATCATAATATATTTTCTTTGATCCCTCTTACTTGTGAGCTTGTTGATTTAATTTTCTATATAATTTGTCTGATTCTTTGAGTGGAAAACCTATCTAGTGGAGAGACAAGTTATACACTCTTATTTTTCATTTTACTTTCCTCTTACTCATTCACATGTGTAAGCTCGAGGAAGTGGAATTTATGGTTTCTCCACTTGGAAAACTCTTGAGAGCTTGAGGCTATTAGTTTCATGAACTTGCCCATCATGCTAATATTATCACGTATTAGAAATATAATATTCATCACTTCATTCGATTTTTATTTCTAATTGTATCATCATTTAAGTTGGGGAAGTCAATCAATCTAGGTAGTGACATTAGATCAATTGTACCCTTTAAGAGTATTTAATTGTTCATTTTTCATAATGATTTTTCTTTCCTCTCACAATGATGAAGATGATAATGCTAATGTTTCACATTATTGCCATCCATAATTAGAGGAAACACATACTTTTGGGTGTAATGTTGATAATATTTGAATCATATTTGTATGACTAATGTTTGTTGGTGGATTGGTATATTTAGAAGATAAATGAAATTGCATTTTAAAAGTTCTATTTGTTTAATTTGATTGACTCTGATTTTAGGAACAAGACATCGTCTCTAGAGATCTAAATCTCACAATAATCATGACACTAAGTCTTTTGGTGAAAGGAATGTTGAGGGAAATCACATAGTGATCATATCTTAGGAAGAAGGTTGTGACATTTCATTGAATGTACAATGAATTAATACTTTATGACTTCATTACCATTTACATAGATTTTTATGAAAGCCCACATAGTTTGAGTTTACATTAGCTTAGAATGTTTTTCCTAGGATTAGTTTAATTTTGATCTTCACTTTATTTTAGTTTAATTTCATTCCAATAAGTCAGTAATTTAAAGGAATAATTCTTCCCGAGCTATCTAAGAGTTTATCACACCATTCTTTTTTTTATGTAGGTTGGGAAATGGCTTGTGAAATCAACAACTCAATATTTTTCTTTTGAAATGAAAGAAACTTAGGGAAGTATTAATATAACTTCGTTACTTAAGATTCATTTGCACCATTTTTTTATTGAAAAACCAAGATTGTCACCAAATCAATCGTTAATAAAAAATATATTCTCATTCATTTATTCTCATATTTTTTTCTAATCTAGTTGTTGTTTGGAGTCATTTTAATGACTATTTTGATAACCTCGATAGTTGTAATATCTCTTTGCATTATCAGAATGAAACTTTGGTATTAAATTTTATCTTTAATGGCAAAGAGAAAATGGAGTTTAGGTGAAAAATATGAAATGCAATTTATGTTATTTAGAATTCAACATTTTCAAAATTCCAAAGGAATTGCTTGTGTATCGAAATATTGAGTAATAATGGGTTTGTAGAATGTTTCATATAATTGGTTTTTGAAAATATGATTTGATTGAGCATCTACATAAACCAATTTTGATATAGTTCCAGATGATTGTTTTATTGCATTAAATGAAAGGAAAATTGGATGTGACAATTATATTGGAGAATTGTTTTGCAAATCTCTTTCACTAGATCATCTATTCTTGTAATTTGGTTTGTTCTTCATTTCAGATAAAAAACTCTCGGAATATTTTCATTGAGATTGATTTTGAATGAATATATTTTCTTGATCGGTTATTTCCCTTGGTTTATTTTCCAACATTTCACTAAAATCACTTTCTGTATTGTTGCCGCCAGATTTATTACTGACTGTTGGGTTCTATTTTTATATTTTTCAACTAGTTTTCATCCTTTTGATGACTGACATTCGAGATTCAAATTTCTTTTAGTTTAGTTTTATTTTCATGAATTCACTTCTGGTTTTATTTTTTCTTTCTATTGATATAGATTCCTTCTGTCTTTTGATTTGACTGCTTAGTCTTCCTTAAGGATTTGTCTTTAAATTTTGGTGAGGGGTTAGTTAATCTTCGTCATATACTGAATATTTTTCTTACAAGTCATAAGATGCGTGGGTTTCTCTATATGAATGAACATTTATAAAGTTCTCATTTGTAGGTATGGACTAATTTTTGTGGTGGAACACATGTGCCTGCTGAGCGTACCATGATAATCCATAAGTATAAGAAAGTGTCTATCTATATTTTTCTTTCAACCCCACTCAATTTGCTTTAATAAAAAGACTAATACTATGATGGTTTTTTGGGAAACCTGTGGGTTAAACTAATATTCATAGAATCTACTTAAAAAATCAAAGAAACTCTTGTATCACCCACTTCCTTCACACCCTATAAGCATATGCATTTATATATCTAAAATTTAAAAGGATGAGCATATTCTTGAATAAAAAAGGAAGTTGAAAGAACTATTAATAGTGTGATAAATACAAGTAAACTCATTAGGGCTATGGATACATGATGGAAGCGTGGATATGCTTGTATGGTACTGAGGAAACTTCATCTGGGCTATGGACGCTTGCTGGCAGCGAAACAATGCCAGGAAAAGAGAGACGAGGAAAAAACTTATGTAGATGTTGGCTTGGTATAAAATTGAAAATTCATGGTCAAACCTAAACCAATATGAAGGGTGTATCTAGTAGAAGAATTTATCTCACTAATTGGGTCTTTGAAAAGGGTGTGTTAGATTACAAGTACTAGAAATATTGGTTTTTATATTTTAAAATTTTAGTGTCAATGTGGTACCCATGATTATTGGAAAATTGTCTAAAGTATACTCATCATATCTTTAAAACTCAAATATGATGTATAGGCCCTCGAATTCTATTGACATAGATAATTGGTTCTTCCAGTGTATCTTCATTTGTTGTGGCCGCAACAATTACTTTTTCTTATAAAAGAAAAACAAAAGCCCCCCCTACTAAAATTTCAAACCTATCATATAATCCTCTACTACTTGATCCTAATGTTATCTCTTTGCCTACATTGAGGGAGTTGGCGGTATTATATTGATAGATGATTGTCTTTGAGGAGTGTTGATTTTTCCTTTTGAGATGATGTTTTCAAATGTGTTCATGATGTGTATTAAACTATGATGTTTCATTGACATTTGTGAGGTGGAATTGACATGCCATCTATCAACCTTTTGTTGATTTTGAAATGCTTGGTGATCTTATATGGTTGCATGGTTTGTTCTATTATATTTCCTGATTAACTAAATCAAACTATGCATCTTCATGTTGGCATGTTTGCGCTTTATGTTTTCTTCTTCATGATTTATCATGTAGATTATACTCACATGTTTCAATCTAAGTCTAAATAACATACTAGATGATCCTTCTTTTGAGTTGAGGCTTGGCACATGTAGTTTCAGGATAATCATCTACAACCACCATGTTTGAGTTGAATAAACCAAACACTCTCTTATAAATCAACTTAAATGCAAGTATCACACTATTTATTGTACATGCAAGTATTCTTTTGATCACATGGATGATATCATTCTTGTTTTTTGTAGGAGCAGGTTTGCAGGGAAACTTCATCTGCATGACCACTCCATCCTTGAGAGGTCTGTGGGGGAATCTATGAATCATTTTCCATAATCTCCACCTTGATTCTTGTCATGGATTTTCCTTTTTTGGAAGTGAATTACTTTCTCTTGTAGTTTCCTTGAGGTTTGAAGCCTCCTAGGTTGTCAAACCCATATTTCCTGAGATCCTATGCTTGAACCTATTTTTATTGTTTTATGTCAGGTCCTCTCTTGGTCTTTCTCCATGCCAAAATCTCATTCTCACTCTTGATGGTGAGTCCTTGTTGATATATTTCTTGATGATTGTTAGTTACCTATCACATTCACCCATAATGTCTGGCATAGGGACCTTTTCCTAGACTTGGATGTTCTCCTGCTCCTTGCGATGTGAGCATATGTGCCCTTAGAGAGGTGTATGTTTATTAGATTATTCTACGATGTGCACTTGGGTGGAGTTGAAATTTTGTATCTACTTTTCACTACTTCTGATGTTAAATCGTCGCATGAAGCATGTTTCTTTATCTTTCTTCACTCTTACTTTGTCACATCTTGATCACCACCTCCTCGATCACCATTTAACCCTACTCATATCCACGATACCTGGTGTTTCATATACTACCCTATATATTTTTTTAAACTTTTGTCCTCTAAGTGTAGAACCCTGATGAGTGAAACATAGGGGGCATGGAAACTTGACTTGTTTAATTTTCTCCTGATTTTCGTAATTTGTAATTATATTATATTATATTATATTATATTATTTCATTTTATTAATTTTTTTTAAATATTTTTATAAATATTTCATTTCAATTTTGCATACATATTTTATTTTATTCGATTTTTATTTTTATTTATTTTTATTTTATTTTGTTATTTTTGTAAATATTCATGTATATATTTATATTTTATGTACTTTATTCATTGTATTTTTATTTTTAATTATTTTTGTTAACAATATATGTTTAACAAATTAACTATTTTTTACTATTTAACATGTACATATTTTCTCATAAATAAACATAAAAAAAAAAAAAATCCTTTTTTAATTTAAATTTTCACGTTTTTCATTTTCACTTTCTAATTCTTTTTTTTACATTTTTACTATTCAACTTGTACATATTTATAACCTTTTTATTTTACCCATTTCCCACCTAAACCTAAGTGTATTACCCCGGGTCCTATTTTCTACGAATTTCCTATATTATAGGGATTTCCGATTTTATTGGGATTTCCTATTTTTTAGGAATTGCCTATTTTATAGGAATTTATGGAAATCATGGACATATTTCAAACCTTATTCCAAAAATGCATTTAAACATATAAAAAAATAAAATTAATGTTTTATGGGAAGATTAACTAAACAATAATGGAAAAATGTGCACCAAAAGGGGAAATATTTAAAAAAAAATGAGACCACAAAAGGGGAAAGGGTTTAATATTTTATCAATTTCATTAGAGCTAGTCATGAGTGGATCATTGACGTCGTTGTCGGTGAATCCACTCAGTTTTACCTCACCTACCCATAAGAATATACCGACGATGACCTAAACATTGATTTGAATATTATTTTAATACTTTACTTGGAATACATGTACCCTCCTTAAACATTATTATAAAATTTGTTTTAAAAAATCGTGCATGATTGTATCGTGAGTGGGATTGATCGTCGGAAAAACAAACCAAATCTCATCGGAGAAATAGGTCATGGGGCTCGTCGGAGATAATTGGTCGTTGTCGGGTGATGTAAAAAATTATTTGAGCTTGGTGTGCATTCCCCACGAAAAACAAAGGAAGGGGGTGATGTCTTGTATTTGTTTTATAAATTTTGTTTTCATTTTTATTTTTCTATCATCTAGTTTTTATTTATTTCATTTTTAATTACATTTGTTTAATTTAATTTAATTTTTTATTAATTTCATTTCTTGATGTTCATGAATTAATAGTTTCTCGCAAATAAGATGAACAACAAACTTAAATGGGCCTAATCATTAAAATGTGTGTTTCATCCTCAGAGGTCGTGGGTTCAAATCCAGATGGGGTAGGGTAACTTTAGTAAATTTTATTTTTGATAAATTAGGGGTAAATTTTGTTTTTAACTTTGTAAATAATGTAAATATTTTTATTTTTATTTTTATTTTTTTCTCATTCTATTATATTTCATTTTTAATTATTTCCTAATTTCAAAAAGGGGGAAATTGGAGAAAAGTATGCTACAAGCCATGGGTCCCATGTCGCTCGGCTCTTAATAAAACTATCCATAGGGGTTAAGATATCTAATCACTAAGTTTTAATCTATTATGGAGGTGGGATTTCTCTTTTTTGCAGGCTCACAAATCAATGTTCCAAATTAACCCACATGCCTGAACAATGGATGTTGAGTTACCATTGCTAAATTACCATAACGTTTTCTACAGGTATCAGGATTATGCACGTGATACCTTGTTGGAAAGGTATCATACAAAGGAACATAGTGGTATAGGTCTCAATGACAAAAAAACTGAAAAAATAAATTAAAAAATGAATAAAATAGATAACCATGGATTTTTTTTATTTTTTTTTGGGTGGGGGGGGGATGAATTGGCCATACCAACTTCAAACAATCACATTTGGAGCTACAAGCAAGGAAATCAAGACCATGAGGACTCGATGGAAAGTGTAAGGAGAGAAGAACAATATGGGACAACAAATACTAATTGATTAACAAAATAAATGGTCTAAAAATTAAAAACACACATGGAACCCAAATTTGAGTGAAGAATCGACTATGCAAACTTTAAATAATCATATCCAGCGCTATGGGAGGCAAAATCGAGCCAAATATTTCTCAATCAAAAGTTGAGATAGAGGGAAAGGATTCAGAAGGATCTTAATCAGCAGGACTAATCTAGAAATGTCAAGAAAAGTCTGAGGAACAAAATATAATGCCAAGTGAGTACTAGTGATGATATGAATATCATCGTGTCAGGATATTATGATATCCTAATTGGAATCGATTAGTTGGGAAAGCATGGTGTTGTCCAATATTGTCATAACAAGACATTTACATGTCTTGATGAAGAAGCAAAAGATACTAGTATGAAAGGAATTCCAAGACCCATTTCTATAATGGAGATTTCAACCTTACAACTAAAGAGATGTTTCAGGAAATGATGTCAATTGTATGAAACACATGTGGAGGAGCCATACAAGACAAAAATGAAAATCCTTGTCATTATTGCAAGACTTGGAAGATGTATTCCAAGAAATACCAAGATTGCCACCAAAGAAGGAAACAATTTTTTATATTGATTTAGTTATAGGAACTTCCCCGGCATAAAAAACACTTTACATAATGAGTAATCCAGAATTAAAGGAATTACAAATGCAATTGGAAGAACTGTTGGAGAAAGGGTACATATGCCTAAGTGTTTCACCTTGGGGAGCACCACTACTCTTTGTCAGAAAGAGGGATGGAACATTGAGGTTGTGTATTGACTTTATATAGATGAATAAAGCCATTGTGAAGAACAAACACCCTCTACCAAGAATTGATGACCTCTTTGATCAATTAAGAGGAGAAAATGTATTTTCAATTATAGACTTGTGATCGATACACCATCAGGTAAGAATCAAGGAAGATGACATCAGTAAGACAACCTTTAGAACCAGATATAGACATTATGAATTTGTATTGGTGCCATTTGGACTGAGCAATGCCCCAGTTGTCTTTATGTTCTTAATGAATTGCATATTAATAAATTATATGGATAATTTTTTCATTGTGTTATTGGATGAAATACTTATTTATTCTAAGTCCAAGGAAGAGAATTAACATCACATGAGGTTGGTGTTAATAGTACTAAGGGAACATTAGTTGTATTGCAAGATTAGTGGTTTTCTTTTTACCAATAAGATATGTAACATAATGTTACCTCAAACTTTCCAAATACAACTCTCATACCACAATGTAACATACCCAACCTATGAGTTGAGTCTCATTAGCACCTTGAAATGTCCCAATTACTATCAAATCAACCAAAAATTTTCTCTGATACCACACATTAGCATTCCCATTACAATATGGGAAATTCCCCACAAAAGTGCCAACTTTGATACGAATAATTTAAATAAATATTGTTTTGGATATGCACAGAATTGTATAGACTACAAGAAATAATTCCATGCATTTAATAATATAATAAAACACATAACAAAAATTCACAATTATACACAGTAATTAAATAAAAATACAAGGAAGACACTTATGTTTTGTTGAAAATTCATCAATTGCATGTAGACCTCATATGTTCCTCCCAGCCATAGCCTATGCTTCTCGTAAAATCTTAGTATCAGATCACCCCCAATATGGGGCTAAAATCCACCAGGGAAAAGGATTTCTAAGCCAAGATAAGGTCTATCAAGAGCCAAAAATACATGGAATCAGGTACCAACTCAAGCAGACATCCTACAGTCCCTCATTCCCTAAATATTTGTCCCACCCTAGGAAGTGTGACCCTTCTCTTCTCAAAAATATTTTGACTACCCTACTTCCCTTCTGGGGCTTGAGAAACCCTCCTCTTCAACAACACATGGTCTTGACAACCCACCTCTTTAGCTCCATTATTCACGTTACTCCCCAAACATCTCCAAGTACATGTATGGAAGGTATATGACAAAGTGAACATGATATAATGAAGGTGAAATGAATGGGAAATATGAGAATTATAGTAAGTTCTCAACAATATATCTTCATTCTCTTAACTTGAAACTTTTCAAGCTAGGAAATACATGAGCTCCACTTGGTTACCCATTCCTTACTGTTAGGAACTAAGGATAAAAATAATATCCCATAAATTTTGACATTAGGAAAGATTATAATAATATTTACTTGGCTTAAGCCCCTTTAGCTTAGCCCCCATTCCTAGACTCTTCGCTCCCTTTCCCTTTTTAGTGGACTTTATCCCCCCATACTCTTTTTTCTAGTTGGTCTACAACAATGATGTATTTTATTAATATCATGGGGTGTGATTAAAGTTTTCCATGTTAGGATCACCAGCCTTTTGTCTTGTAGTCTCTCTATCCTAATAACCACAAAGTAACTCTAGCCTCAGAACATATATACAAGGCACTCTGGACCAAAATATCCTCGCTCACCACCCTATATGTGTTACGAGGAAAATATCTATGGAAAGGGGTAAATCACAACAGATAGAATGAAACCCAACAATAAACTCTAAACTCAAGTATGCTAGATAAATATAAATGCTAACAAGATAAGGATAAGAGAGTACCTCATTCAGATGTCCAAAGGACACCTCAGCTGATCTCATGACCAAAATCTTTATGCCTACAACTTGTCCTCAACAAATAAGATATACAAGTATATAAAAATTATATAGAAATTTATCATATAAACTAGCATAATCCATTAACATGTATGAAAAATATTCCCATGGAAAGTAATGTAAACATTTGTGACATATAATTGGATGAGAAAAGAGTATTTCTATTAATGTAATCAACAAAAGTACATAGGTGACAAAATCTTGTAACGAAACATATCAGAACCGAAAAACTAAGTTGCTCTAGCTGGGCCTTCACCACTTCAATCCTCCAAAAATGAAATCTCACAAGTATTAGGATAAATCGATTTTCTCCTTCTCAATTTAGGAAGATCTTGGGGAATGAACACAAAAAGTTCATTCTTTCAAGCACAAAGGGGTGAAGACTCAATATGAAGTGAAATTTCTCTAGAGCATCTTTTCTCTAAATGATGTGTGTTCTCAAAGCCTATATGTGGCTCAATTTATAGCCTCCAAATCGAATTGAAGGGTCAGGTTAGATCGTTTCCAGTATATGGAAGGTATATGATCACGGATCTCATGACATGGCATGGAAACCTAAAATATTTTTAATTTTTTAGAAAAAAAACCAATGTATGTGGGATGTAGTGGAGAAAATTACAAATACACAAGATGTCTAACTGTGGTCCACGTATATGGAAACAAAATTGTATTTTTAACTCTGGAGTGGAAAAAATGGGGTAACTTGAGTCTATAGAGGGAAATGGAAGGCCATCAAAGCAATATGCATGGAGTGTGGAAAAAATTATAATAACTTATGCCCCCTAATTTGTGAGGTTAGAGAAGAAAATGGAATGGATGAAATACATTATAATCCCCAATGGAGTTGCTAATTTTGTTATGAGGAAAATATCTATGGAAAGGGGTAAACCACAACAGATGGAATGACACCGAAAAATCAACTCTAAACTCAAGTATGACAGATAAATATAAATGCTAACAAGAGAAGGAAAAGTTCCTACCTTGTCTAGATCTCTGAAGAATACCTCGACTAATATCATGATCAAAACCTTGATTACTGCAACTTTTCCTCAACAATCAATATATACAAGCATGCATAAATTATATAGAAAGTTAGAATAGAAACTAGCATAATCCATTAACATGTATAACAAATATTTCCATGGAAAGTAATCTAAATATTTGTGATATATAATTGGACGAGAAAAGAATATTTATATTAATGTAATCAACAAAATTACATAGGTAACAAACTTCTATAATAGAACATATCGGAACCAAGAAACTAAGTCCCTCCAACTGGGCCTTGACCACTTCAATCCTCCACAAAGGAAAGATGACAAGTAGTAGGAGAAATTAATTTTCTCTTCTCAATATAGGAAGATATTGGGGGATGAACACAAGAAGTTCATACTTTCAAGGAAAAAGAGATGAAGACTCAATATGAGGTGAAATTTCTCTAGAGTGTCTTTTCTCTCAATGATGTGTGTTTTCAAAGCTTGTATATGGATCAATTTATAGCCTCCAAATGGAATTGAAGGGTCGGGTTAGATCGTTTCCGGGATATGGAAGGTCAAGGATCATGGATCTCGTGACATGGCATGGAAACCGAAAATATTTTTAATTTTTTAGCACAAAACCTGATGTACGTGGGCTGTAATGGAGAAACCTGCGTATACATGAGCTGTCTAATTGTGGACCATGTATATGGACAATAATTTTTATTTTTATCTCTGGAGTGAACAAAGTGGGGTAACTTGAGTCTGTAGAGGGAAATGGAAGGCCATCAAATGAATATGAGTGGAGTGTGGAAAAAATTTCTATAAAAATATGTACATTACAACTCAAGTTTGGCATAGGGGTATTACATTCCCTTTCCCCTTATTTATGCATTGTCCTCAGTTCATTATATACACATGTACATGTTTCATCCTTGGGACTGTACCAGTTTCATTGGACCCTTACTAACCCTACATATCGACTCTTAATCTACTTCACCTTATGATCCAATATGCACACCAGCTATACTTGAAATTATCCATCTTGCTACATCTAAATCACAGTCCAATCAATTACATGATTATCATCATGTACATACCTTTTAAGGAAATATACATGGAATGCATTATGAATGCACGTGGATGAAGGTAGTGCAAGTATGTATGCAATGGGACCAATGCTCTCTAGGATTTCAAATGGTCCACAATATCTAACTTATAGTTTTGAACAGTTCCCCAACTTCAAGGAAATCCTCTTGGCCTTCACTTTCAAGAAAACATGGTCCCCCACTTTAAACCCTTTGTGAGTTCTACTCTTATCTACATAAATTTTTTGCGTTTCTTGGGCATCCTTTAAGTTTTCTTAATATTCAACATGTGTTCCTCCATTTCCCTCAGACATTCTAGTCCAACCACTACTCTTTGTCTATTGGGTTATCCCATCTCAGTAGTGTGTTTCACATTCTTCCATAAATTTCTTCAAATGGGTTCATATTTAAAGATTCTTGATACCCATTATTATAAGAAAACTCAACCAAGTGTATATAGTCTTTCCATTTTTATGGTTTATCCATCACATACATCCTCAGTTTGTCTTCGATCACCTGATTGACTCTCTTTGTTTTCTGACTCGGGATGATAGGATGTGCTAAAGTTCAATTTTTTCCCAAATCCTATGAACAATCCTTTCCAAAATTTTGATGTAAACTTTGGATCTTCGTCAAAAAAAATTATTTTAGGAACGTCGTGAAGCCTAACAATTTCCTTCATGTAGATATATGCAATGTTGGTTGCCTTGTGATTTAGCTTCACTGGAATAAAATGGGAATCATTTGTAATTGTATCCACCACCACCATGATGGAATCATATTTTTTGGTTGTTCTAGGAAGCTTAGTGATAAAATCCATTGTTACAACTTCTCATTTCCACTCAGGAATGGGAAATGGTTGTAGCAAGCTAGTTGGGTGTTTTTTTTTTGGCTTTACCTTTTGATATTCCAGACATCTATCAATATGATAAACCACCTCCTTATTCATACATTGCCAATAATATAGGCTATTGACAACTGAAATTGTCTTTTGGTAACATGGTTTCCCTACATAAGGAAAATTAAGCATTTCGTTGAATGCCATAATTTTCAACTACTGAAAATTTGGCACATAAACTCTGCCCCTGTACAAGAGGATTCCATCCTCTCTCAACTCATAATCATTAATTTTATATTGTAAATTACCTTGTTGTAATAACTATTTTACTCCCATATAGTGATGATCTTATTTTTTATCCTCTAAAATTTTGTCCTTTAAATCATATGTGTACATGCTAATGGTTGTATCATACATCGCATGCACCCTCCTCCTGATTGCATCAATCACCTTGTTTTCTTTACCTTTGATATGATTTCTATCAAATTCATACTCACTCATGAATTCCAACAACCTAATTTGTCTAGAATTCAAAGTTGGTTGTCCAAACAAATATTTCAGACCACTATGGTCTATCCTCAATGTGGATATCTTTCCCATGAGATAATTCCTCCACATATTCAAGTCATGCACTATGGATACCAATTCTAAATCATGAGTGGAATAATGTCTCTCATGATCTTTTAACATCCTTGACTCGTAACATATCACATGCCATTATGATTAAGGAATCAACCAAGTTCTTCTTCGCATGCATCAGTACACACAATGAAATTTTCATCTGAATCAACAATATTCAATATTGGTGCACTTGTCAATAATTTCTTCAAGTGTTGAAAACTTATTTTACAATCAGGATTCCACTCAAATATCCAACCCTTCTTTTGCAAAGAGGTGATTGGGTGTGCAATATTTGAAAATCCCTCATTGAATATTCTATAATACCTTTCAAGTCCCATCAAGGATCTCACCTCAGAGACATTCCTTGGTACGGACCATTCTTCAGTGGCTTTAACCTTTCCTGGATCCACTGTTATCCCTTTCTTTGATATTATATGGCCCAAATAATGTATATTCCTATGGTAAAATGACTACTTGCTCAACTTGGCATATAGTTGATGCTCTCTCAATACTTGTAGCACCATCCTCAAGTGTATCTCATGTTGTTATTCAGACATAAAGGAAATAAATATGTCTTCCAAAAATAAAATGACAAACATATCTAAGTAATTTATGAAAATACCATTCATTAAACACATGAACATAGTTGGTGCATTTGATAGCCCAAATGGAACCATTGCAAAATCATAATGGACATACCTTGTTCTAAATGTTTTCGTGTTGATGTCTTCTTCTTCAATCCTTACCTGATGATAGCCTGATCTAAAGTCAGTTTTGGAAATATCTTAGCATCCTTCAGTTGATCAAAGAGATCATCTATACTTAAAAAAGGGTACTTGTTCTACACTATCACCTTATTCAACTTCCTAAAGTCAATGTAAAGCCTCAATGTTCCATCCTTCATTTTCACAAATAACATTGGTGCACCCCAACGTGACACACTTGGGTGTATATACCCCTTCTTTAGAAGCTCTTCAAGTTGCATTTGAAATTCTTTCAGTAATGGTGTACTCAACCTATAAGGAGTCTTCAACACTCAGGATGCTCCATGCACCAAATTAATGGAGAAATCTATATCTCTCTTTGGTGGAAAACCTGGTATCTCTTTAAATACATCCTCAAACTATTTGAGGACTGCATAATCTTCAATATTTGATACTTTATCCTTGGGTGTCTCTTCCATATGTGCTACAAATAATTGGCATCCTTTCCTAAAGCATTTCTTCAACTCCAAGGCTGAAAGTTCTATGATAGTTACTACCCTTGGAATACCCTAAACTTTCCTCAAGTTACCTTCCTCATCCAAGTAATTAAAAGAATTTTTATAATGTTCTAGGATAACATGATGTTTCTCCAACCAACCCATATCAATTATGCAATCATATAACCCCAAAGGCATGATATTCAAATCTTCTCTTGTGAATAGTCCATTCATGTTCATTGGACATTACTTAACCATCTCATTAATTTATCTCTTAGCTCCTATAACTAGCTACACCAACCAAGATTTCCCAAGATTACTTCTTCGCAAATGGAATCTTTCCATCATTTTAGGATCTAGATAAATGTGACTAGATCTTGAATCAATTAAAATAGCAATGGCTTGGCCATTAATATTACCTTGTACTTCAATCACCTGAGATTGAAATTCATATTTATTGTTATCCACTGATGCATATATCCTTGGCACACTTTTTCCCATGTCATCCACTTTTTTTTTAATATTTCTATACATTTTGAATAGTCCTCACCTTTTCAGTTCTACGATGGAAATCTTGGTATATGTGATACCCCTCACAACCCAAACACTTCATTGGTTTTTTCCTTTCTATCTTCCCCATTTTCTCTATCATTCTAGACTCCTTGAGGGTTGATTGCCATTGAGAATTATTTATGAATAATGGTGGCTTGGTTGCCTTCTTCCTTTGCTCCATATTTCATTTATTCTTGTCTTCCTAATCCTTTTGGTAAGTAGGTATTCCTCTATGTTCATCATAGAGATATTTATCTCTTCCTATGGTTTCTTGCAATGTCTTTGGATCATCATAATTTATCTTGTCATTGATAAATGATGGCATCTCACTCAGGTACCTCTGAATCTTAACATGCTCATCTTAACATGTATTTCAACAACTCTAATAATATTCTCTCATACTCATCTATGGCCATACTTCCAAGCTTGATTTCAAATAACTCCTTCATATTCCTATCATAATATTGCTTGCTTAAGTAGTTATTTTGGAAATAACTATTGAACTCCCTCCAAGTAATCTTCTTCTCATCAATGTGTTGCACTTGCAAAAAATGGTCCCACCACATTGATGCTTTTCCTTTCAGGTAATAAATTTCAATTCTCCCTCCATCTTTAGAGGAGTAATTATTCAATTGAAAGTATTTCCTCACGCCTAATAGCTAGGTTTTTGCATCCTCATATTTTTTATGCTCACCATCAAAGATATGAGGATTTATCTTATTCATATATCCATTTATATAATATACTCTAGACCTCTTCTTATGCTTTATGATAGGAGATGGACTTGAAATAATGTTTCTTCCCCTATTTAAATGCCTTGGTGAGTGATGATGATTCCTATCAACACTTCTTAATTCTCTTCATTTACCATGACAACTATGACTCTTTGATTTTCTTGACTATGTCTCCTTATCCATTTTCTTCTCTATTATTTCTGAGATCTGTAGCAACTTGATGTTGAATCCATATTGTTTCTCTTTGGATTTCATAATCCTCTCATTATCAGCCTTATAACTTTGGACATATTTTTGTAGGTTCTTGATGGTCTCCACCAAGTTCATGCTTTATTCTTTCCCTTCACCATGACCATTCGATTATGTCCTTCCATTACCCATGCTAACATACAATTCCCTGACCTCATGTTCATGGTCATAAGTATTTTTAGAATATTCCATACCTCTACTCTCTGTACTAATCCTATTTTGATCTATTTGTTCTTAATTCTGCAAAATCTTTAAATATTATCCACCATTCTGCCTTTTTAAATAAACCAAAATTATTATTCCTGTTCTCTTATGGATGTGACTGTCCAATTCAAATTTTTTGGAGTGTAATTGGACTCATGTTTCCAATACCTTTCCAATAAATACTTTCTTACTAAATTATGAGTTACAAGTAGAAAATTATACCTATTGGAATTTTACCCATTTACTCATTTTATACACCTTTTATTCTAGGTGTAATTTTAGCCTTGTTCTTGCATCCATAGACTACTCCCTTTTGGGATATTGTAACAAGATCAATTTTGTATATTCATGACCCCATGAGAAATATGTCCAAGTTTCACCTTAATCTGGGCTCCAGGTTACTAGATACAACCTACTGAAATTTAAGGCTTATTTATGTTTTTAGCATTGAATGATACATATGTTGTCTATGTCTTCCTGTGCATTTGAAGGTGCCCAATTTCGGTTTTGAATCCATGGATGTTTTATATGTTCCAATAAATTTCCATGGACTACTCTTTTTCCCCAGTCTGACCTTGGAGGAGAAATTTATGGCCTCTAGAGTGAGTGTTGATTACTTCTCTCTTACTACCATTCTTGGGATGATTCAGGTTCATATCTACTATGGTTTCCAAAACAACCCTCTAAAACTATCACCCCCCCTGGTAAAATACAAGGAAACACAATACACAGGGTGCACTACACAGTCTCACCCCAGATATTTCTTATGGGTGAGCGCAACACTCAGGTGCTTGCAGCCTGAGAATGAGTGGGGATCTGGGATTACACTCTGTGATCTTCATTTACTTACTCTAGCATTCATCTATACTACACATTTTGTCATTATTATTCATGCATGTAGACACAATCATATCTAACTAACCCATTCATGCATTCATCTACTATATAACTATTGACAATAAATAGATAAACAATAATCAATGCACATAACACATGATCTACCGTGGTTAACCCCCTCTTGGGCTATGTCCACAAAGATTTGGATGATTCGCTCTTTTATTATGGTTTTTCCAAAATTATAGCATTGTGCACCTTACAATCCTCAGTTAATTGGGTCAACATATATAATGAGGTTGACTAGATCATGCCAGGCTCCTCATCCTGTGATCTAACCCTCAATATCTACCTTATTTTCTCTCTCCAATGCAACAGTTTACAAAGCAATCTCAGATTTTTCAGTCATTCTTACATTCCAATTCTTCCCACCCCGACCTAGACCTCCTAGGTACCTATTTATACTTATTTTTTTCTTATTATCCATTACATTCTCTTACCAAAACCCTAACCCTATCATGGTTAGGTCTTCTTTCATGCATGCCTCACATGATTTACTCCACTACGTGCACGTTTACCTTGCACGTGCTTCTTTTCCCGCCAACTGTCTTTTCCTTCTTTGTGCTATATTCTCCAAAATTAGTCTTTTCCCCAAAATGGGTCTGTGCCCAACATGCCCCCAACACTAACATGTGGCTCATCCTAAGCCACCTAGCAACTGTGCTCTCCCTTGACAACCTTTGTTATACTTTGAAACTTGTTTCCAAGTCCCCTTCCTCATGTTTGGACCTGCGCGGCCTTTTCTATGAGCGCTTCTAATTACTGCATTGTGACTTCCTCCTGAGCTATGGTAGTGCATTCTACCTGTGTTTGTGCCATATTCTTCTTCTCTTTCTCCAACTCCATGATCATTTATGATGCTTTCTTTGTAGGGGTTCCATATGTGCTTGTATCTTCTACTTGTGCATCTACGCAGTCTTTAGCTCGACTAACAATCTCTTCATATCATGCGTTCATTTTAAATGATCAATGATGCTCATTGTCTTTTGCCTCTTCTTGAGGTCCTGAATTTCTGCACTTATTCTTTCTTCCTCCTGGTCCCATTGCTAGACCTGCTCATCTTCCTCCAGCACTGTCCAAAGCTTTGTTGTTCCATCAAATAGTTCTATTGTTGTGTTATCTTGTTTATCCAACTCTACTAGTTGGAGTGCAACTTCTTCTTTCCTCTCCTCCCTAACCTCAAGATGATTCATCGCAATCAATTTTTCCTTCAATTCCTCAATTTGTTGCTTATATTGGTCGATGGTTTGGGAAATATTATTGAGTTTCTCCTTTGTACTTGAACTCTCATCCTGAGCATTTTCTGGAAGGTGGTTATAGACTATTGTCACCTCCTATTCAATTTTATCTATGCACTCTTTCTCTTCTCTGGTCTCAAAATTTACTTGTTTGACCACGAGCTCTAATGATTCCTTGTCACCTTTCATTTCATGCAGTTCTATGCATATGTTCTTGTGCATTACTGTACCTCCTCTGTGACACTGACTTGGAGTCTATACAGCACGTTTGTGGGTATTCTGGATAATACCATGTCGACCTATGACAAATATTTCAGTGGCATCTGTGTTGCGGTTTCATCCATGAGCAACATGTCCTTTGTTACTCTGAATGTTGGACTCTCCTAGGAAATTGTGTGAACTCTGTATTCCTTTTCTGGCATAGTCCTTGTTTCCACTGCTACTTCTCCCTCAAGTAATGGTATTTTCCCCCTTTCAGACCTCTGCATGGTTTTTGTTTGCTCGAGGACCTACTTTACTCTAGCCAGGTTGTCTTGTATTTTCCATCTTTAGTGCTTGTCTTATTCGAAGTCTTCTGCTACGCGGCATTGCACATTCTCTACCATCAATTCAGCATCATCCTCTGTGATCGTGTACTTAGGCGGTTCTTTATGCACTTTTACCTTCTTGTGTGATCCTCAAGTCTTTGAAATTGGCTACTTAGGTTTCCCTGATTCCTGTGGAGTAGATGTTGAGGAGGTTTCCTACATTTCCATAGCCCCTACTCCTTGCTCCTTTTATTGTGGGGAAGTTTCCTTCTTTCCTTCTTGCACATATTTCTTTGGTGCACCCTATTATCGGATAAATTGGTAGGTGTGGACACTAACAGATCTCCCTAGATCCACCTGGATCTAGAACAAAATAGGACAGGACATGACTCTTTCCCTAAATTGTGGTCATTGAATCTACTATTAAGAAGGAATGAGTGACATACCTTTATATCGCTTCCTTATGTCTCTGTTGTTCTCACTTCACTTCGGTGCTCTTGTGAAATCAGGTCCAAGACAACACAAACCAACCAAAGTGAAGATAGAAAAATATATTCAATGTCAACCTATGCATATGATCAAGGAGTTATGCAATAAAATAAGAGTGATTTTATGGGAAAGGGACATGCCACTATATTATATTAAATGAAAGTAGAAGATACAACCAGATCGTCTTGATGTCACAAGATTCCTTTCAGTGACCCTTGGTTCCAACACACACACTTTCTCTACAGTTGCATGAAGAAAATCCAATACAACTTGATAGACCAAATAGAGTCTTCAAGCTTCTATCCAAGCAGAGTTCTTCACACAATTCTTTCACCAATTCTTCATTCAATCTTGCTTAACCTTTTCCATGAGAAACCTTTCAATATATAGGATAAGGAGAGATGGTTAAATGGATGAGGATGATCCCACTAAATCTAAGAAGTCAGTAGGATTCCAACCATGCGAATGCCAACTCATTTTCTATAAGATTCTCTTCTAGAACCATTGTGACCTCTTCTCTTTTCCATGATTTGAAACAGGTTCTCACCCTACCTATAGAGAAAAATGCAAACAGTTTGCACCCTAAGTTTGGGTTTCCTGAAAGAATGAAGGATTTTATCACCCTGTAATATAGGTAGCCTGGGAACTCATCCTAAAAGTGTGGTTTTTGGAAGAAGACAATAGTCACTTTTCTTAGAAAAAAAGTCCTTGTAGGAGCCTGAATACATCACTTGTAGAGACATCACCAAAGTGATCAAAATCATGTATGCCCCCCAAAGTATGAGGTCGGAACTTGTGACAACCAAAATACTTTGTAAAATGTGTGTGTGTGTCAGAAGCAAGGATCATACCTAATCAAAAACCTGTAAACAACCAAGCATCTGCAGAATATAATACCAGTTTTGAGGTAGGTATTCCCATGCTCAGATCACAAATAAATGGAATCATAAATGTAGGTCATGGCCACCAATCATACACTGTGGATCCATGTCATCAAAATGCTACATAGCCACCAGGAATACACTTTGGATCTATGTGAAAAGACTTGAATTAAGACATAGCCACATGACATACAAAGTGGATCTATGTGTTGATATGAATCATACATACTCCATTGCAACCTAGATAATAAAGATGAGACCTAGGGTCTTCAATCCCGTCACCTAAAAGTACGAATCTAGTCATGTGATTACATGTGATGAAGTCGAACATGGTAGAAACCACTTGATTACCGGTCATTGATGAAAACCGTTAACAAGTGCGAGGGAAATCACCATTGATGTCAATGAATCCCAAGGTACCAAAGTACAATCCGAATGAATGCGAATGCATGAGATAAAGTCGAGCACGTGGTGGAATCTCTCGATCAGAGATCAATTATGTGAAATCTCTGTCGAAAGCAAAGAGACCTGCCATTAAGGCATGCAAGTTCCAAGGTACTAAATGATTTCTTAGTCTCATTTCTAGATAATGAGTTGGAGTTGACAGAACAAGACTCGTCACAGGAGGGCCTTGATATATCCCCCATCAATGACACAAAATAAGTAACAGATTTTGAGGGTGAAACAAACTATGAATACAGGTCGAAATAGACACAAGGAAGGCTAACATAGTAAGAATGGACAACTACAAATGGTCAACTCAATAGAGGGCTCATGTGAACTTCTCTTGAACATATGAACGACACGACCAAGGACTTCGCAGCACTGACTCAAGATGACCCAAGATATGACCTTGTAGCAAGTTCAACAAGATACAAATGGATTTCCCAACCTGGATTCAAATGACGAATAGGGAGTGTCATGTTCAAGAGCAATGCTTACTGCCATTAATATGAATACAAAAACACATCCCTTTCCCAAAATTTCCCCCACCATTTCTGGCAAGTACCTCTTTATTTTTACACAAGCTTGAGGAGGATAACATATTCTTGTTGACGTAAGATCATCCTTCGGATGAGTCCCTCGAAGTATATTTAATGAACCCTAGGAAGGAGTGGTTCGGTCCCATTGTAGGTCTTTCGATGTTTATTTAACAAGTCCAAGGATAGAAAACTCGGGGGGTTTTCGTGTTTTGAGAGTCTGAAAAACACTTAAAGATAACTCTCCCAGTTCTTTTTTTGTAAAAGAGTTTGACGAGACCGAAAAAGTGATAAACTATCACCCGTTGAACATTTTTTCAAGTACTTTAATGAGAGTGAAAAGAACACGATCGCTCGGCCATATTTTTGTTTTTATGGAGCGTGAAACGAGATTGAAGGATACTCCTTTATGTTCGTCATTTTCGTGTTAACATGACAAGTATAAAAAGATGAGAAAAAGTATACTCGGTTACATTCTCATATATTCTCGAGCGCGAGAACGAACGAAGACTGAGCTTGAGGTTTTTTCTTAAAAAAACTAAAAAAGTAGTCGTACATGCGACAAAAGAAAAAACACCCGTACCCCCTTGTTCGGACTTCGAAGTTGCAATATCTGTGAAAAACACACTCACAAGGCTATTAAGGTATTAGGTTTTATAGACAAAGTAATAAAAATAATATAAAAAATCAATAAAAAATAGTAAAAAGTGAATAAATATGGGTAAAAAGGGCCTTTTACCATTTCATTGTGACTTTGCCAAAAACTTGTTGAACATACCTCATTTTCCCCCAAATTTCTTTGCTCGATTGCGGGAGGCACAAGTGATCATTCGGAGAACCATTTCATCCAATGAGGTAATCTCTTGATTCTCTAACTTTTCTGTGGTTTATTTTTTGTTTTTATTTGCAATTATTTGGGTTTTGAGTCCATTTTAGGGTTGAAACATGTGCCCAAGCATTCTCACAGGTGGGCCATGCGGGACCTGTGAGAATTTAAGATTCTCGCAGGTGACCTTCAGGGCATCTACGAGAATATCTCACTGTCCAAAAGGCTCACCTACGAGGGCTGAAAAATGGATTTTAGAGTAAGGTTTTGCTCAATAAAAATTATGCACGAGTTTAAAACAAGTTGTTGAATTCCCTCTCATGGCTCTTTTGCAGGTATTTGACCATCAAAATGTTGGAATGGAGAGAAAGAGAACATGAGGAGGATGATTCCATTGTTGGGAATGATCCGGGTACAGTCGCTGCCCTCCGGGACTGTGGGCTCTTGAAATTTTTCAGGATTCTGGGCATGAGAGCCCAACTCAGGTTGTTGGAATACCTGGTCCACATGTGGAACGTGGATAAATAGTTATTTCACATGGGATTCCATATGCTGACACTAGATGTCAAGGATATCTATTTTCTAATGGGGTTTTCATGGCATGGATACCATGCTACTTTGACCGGAGGTAGAGGCGGCAGACTCCCTATGAGTGAGTATTTTCGCTAGTATTGTGTTCTCGAGGCAGAGAGAAGCAAGAGTGAGGTTTCCATTCGGGGGGTCTGAGATATAACCCTAGAGACCATCTTGTTTACTATTGCATGCATGGCTAGGAGTGAGGCTCTGCACATGGATCTCCAGAGCTATTTCCAATATTCCAGAGAGCTCAGAGAGCCTCGGGTCTTCAATTGGTCGGATGCAGTTCTCTACAGTATGAAGAGACAATTGACGAAGTGCAAAAAGGGTGACTTGAAGCAGTTTGGGTACAAATCACTTTTGGTGTCATTCTTCCTTGAGAGGGTCCCACTGCTGCAACGACAAGTTGATTGGGGTTTACCAGCCGCACAGGATCCGAGGATGTTGAGGTGATGCAACCTCATGGCTCGACACATAGCAGGGTCTATAATCAAGTATAATGATTCATTTTTTGACCGGTTGAGGCCCCAGATATTGATGATTGATGAATACCCATATGCTAGTTTGGATTTCCGAGGGGATCCCGATTTGGCCCTACCTAAGGATGCTCAGTGGGGTGACTTAGGTAAGAAGTACACATTTTGTTCTTTCTAAATTTTTTTGCAAATTTTATCATATGAAATGTTTTTATGTTTATCGAAGAACTAAACAAAAAAAATATTTTTGATGACACAGATGTGGGGCCATATTGACCTCCAAGAACGTCTCCCATTCAAAGGTGAGGAGAAGCAGATCTAGTGGGGAGATGGGATGCCGAAGACTACGAGGTAGTGGAACAAAACTTGGAGGGGTTGACCGTAGGCATCCCAGATATTGCTATTGGGGAGATTTCGAGATGTTACCAGTGCCATACTATAGGTGTGTCCAATTCTCTCAGTCGACTGCTTCGTAGGGTAGCCCAAGCAGTTTTTTGTTATCATGAGCATCATTCGTGACACTATTTTGTAGAAGCTATGGGATTCGTATTTTGAGATTTTGATCCTTGGAAAAAAACTTTTGATCGTTATAGACATATATACAGATTCTACTGGTTTATTTTGTGTTATGTGATTGGTTTATAAATGCCCCAAATATCTGTCTAACACATAGTTATCTAATGCATTAGTCAATGTATTTAGACATCTAGGAATGTCCTCATATTCTATATAATAAAAATAACGTTCCAAGAGGCAAATTCGTAAATATACTCGTAATAAAGTAGGACTTTGAATAGCATAGATGTTACTTAATTGTAGTACTACTAGCTGTGAATCAATTCATATAACCAGGTGGCGGATATCAAGAGAAATAGCATCAATCAAAAATTCGATGACGACACTATATTCTGCAATATTATTGGTCGCACGACCGAGGCACACACCTCGTAGACTGATAAGTTCGTTTGTAGGGGCGTAAATTGCCTATGCAACAGAAGCAAGGTTCTGAGTACTACAACTAGCACCATCGATGAAGCCAATGTGGGGTGGCGAAGACTCTGACATATGGAAACCAAGCACAACGCAAGATAAGCGGTCGAGGGCAGAGACCAAATAATGAAAAAGCATACTAAAGTAACAAAAAGTATGAGACAATAAAATACAAGCACTCATGCACAGGTGATCCTAAGCATGGTACTTCTTTAAGTACAACCCATTTCTGGGTTCACTCAAATGGATACTGTCGTAGTCAACTAACTCGTATGCTCCTTTCTCCAAAACTTGTCTGACAATATAAGGACCTTGCCACATAGCTTCAAATTTTTCGGCTCCTAGCATATCCCGATCTTGTTCGTAAAGGAGAACCAGATCGCCTTCGGAGAAAATGCATGGCTTGACATGTTTTTCATATTGGGCTTTGACACATTTCTTCTAGGCTTCTATAACTAGGGTGGCATCGCGATGGGTTTCGTCTAATTCCATGAGATACAATAGACGTTGTTCTTCGTCATAAGTGTTTGGGAGAAGTTTAATGGCTAGTTTTAGGGAGGGTATCTCACATTCAATCGGCAAGATGGATTCTAGACCATAGACTAACTGGAATGGTGTAAACCCGATAGAAGACTTAACAGATGTCTGGTAAGCCCACAATGCTAAAAACAACAATGTGTGCCAACTCATTTTGTGAATCCCTATCATTGTCGAAGCATGGTAATGAGGATTTTGTTTATTTCTTCAACTTGGCCATTGGCTTGTGGGTAATAGGGTGTTGAGTTGTCATGGAGAAGACCCAACTTTTCAGTGACTTCAAACATCATGAATTTTCTAAAGTGGCTACCGTGGTCAGTAACGATAGGTTGAGGAACACCAAACCGAGCAATGATGTGATTGAATATAAATAATGTTGCATTACTTCTAGTATCGTCGAATGTTGGCATCACCTTGGCCCATTTCATAAAATAATCTATGGCTACAATAATGTATCCATGCCCCCCAGATGAGTGAGGGTGACATGTCATGAAATCGATACCCCATTTTGCAAAAGGACCAACGAAGACCACAGGGTGTAGAGGAGCAGAGTGTGATTGTATTTTATTGTTGTAGGTTTGGCAAGCGTGGCATTTTTGGACAACAATTATACAATTGTTGAATAAAGAAGGCCAAAAATACCTTGCTCGTAAGATCTTCTGGGCAGTAGCATACCCAGACATGTGACCACCACAGGCTCCATGATTGTAGTCATTTAGGGCTTTCTCAGCTTCATCAAATGTGAGGCAGCATCGAAAAATGGAGTCAATCCCACGACGATAAAGAGTATCAATGAGGATAATATACTGATGGGCTTGGTAGCATATTCAACAGTGTTCGGTGTTAGAAAAATTGGTCCGAAAAGTCTGGGTTTGGAGATATATGATGATATCTCCATACCAAAGGTCATCAGAATTAATCAGGAAAATGGATTCATCGGGTAATGAATCTGCTGGTACATTTTCCGTCTCAGAGCAGGGAAGGTCGCATATCATCTTGGAAAACACCAAGGATTTATTGGACTTAGCGCGTTCTAATTATAAGTCAAACTCCTAGAGTATTACGATCCATTTGGAGTATTTTCCCCTTAGCAATTGTCATGTAAGAATCTGTTGCATAGGGTTTCAGTTAGAAATTACCGTAGTCTTGTAAGAAAGGATATAGTGCCAGAAACATTGAACAACTTGGATGGCTGCCAAGGCCAGTTTTTCAACATGTAAATACTTGGTTTCGGCAGTTGTGAGACTCTGACTCAAGTAATAGATGACATGTTTGTCATGAGAATCATCCTCCTGGACGAGAACCATAGCGATGGTATAGTCCGAGGCTGCGAGGTAGAGGAAATAATCCCAACTGTAATCTGGTGGTAAGAGTAGTGGGGTACGTGTCAACAACAGTTTCAAAGATTCAAAATTGTTTTTGGCAGTGGTATCCGATGCGAACTCAGAACCTTTCTTGAGCAGTGACGTAAATCCAATATTTAGCTCAACATAGTTCGGGATGAAACAACGGAGAAAGTTTGCCTTCCCTTGCAAACTTTGTAACTGATGAAGTGAGGAAGGAGGAGGAAGATTGAGAATCACCACAACCTTCAAAGGATCTACCCTGATCCCTTGACGTGAAACAATAAAGCCCAGAAGTCGGCTGGGTTCTACGCAAAAAACACATTTGTGGGGATTCAAGCATATGTGGTAAAACCAACATCAAAGGAAAATGGTGTAGAGGTGTATTAGATGATATACACGGTGCATGGAATGAGCGAGTAAATCATCGAGATATGGCTGCATAATGTGCTTTATATCATGAAAGGCGTAAGACATAGCACGTTGAAAAGTTGAATCGACATTCTTTAAACCAAATGTAAGTTTCTGGTAGGCAAAAGTGCCCCAAGGACAAATAAAAGTGGTCTTGTGTTGGTCCGTAGAAACGATATTGATTTGATTATATTCAGAGAAACCATCCATCAGAGAGAAGATTTCACTTCCAGCACAATCTTCGATGATCTAGTCAACGAAAGGGGTAGGAAAGTTGTCTTTAGGACAAGCTTTGTTAATGTCCCTATAATCAATGCACACACAGATTGTGCCTTGTTTCTTTTCAATCAGAACAAGATTGGAAACCCAATCAGTTAGAGCCACAGGGTAAATAAATCCATCTTTGAGAAGTTTCTCAACTTCAAGCGTGATAGCAGCTGCTTTACGTGGGTGGACCAAACAAAGTCATTGTTGGACAGGTTTAGTGCCCGGGTATGTCTTAATCTCATGTACCACAATGTCAGGGTCAATCCCCGACATTTCTTCATAGCTCCATGCGAAGACATCACAAAATTCTTGGAAAAGATACTTGTAGGTGACAACTTAGTCATGGGAACATGAAGCTACGATATGCACATTTTTGACAACTCCATTTTTTATGGATATGTCAAGGGGTATGGCGGGTGAGATATTACTTAAGTTCCCTTCACAGAACATATCATGTGTAGACTCGGGAATGGTAGAAATGATGACAACGGTCAACGAGGTCGAGAGTCATTGGTAACCCTCGATGGTGTGTTGTTCCAGGAAAAGGATGGAACGATGATGTCCATCGTCCCAAGGGGTATCTTCCATGGAAAAAACAGACATAATCATGTCATCTGTAGGAAAAATGACGCGGAATGGATCCTGAGATAAATAACCAAGAGAGGGGGTTTCAGATTGAATGGTTTGATAAGCGGATTCTACCGGACTCAAAGGAATTTCGTTGCCATAACGAAGATGATCATTGGGGTTGGGTACCATCCACAGGTCGTAAGACGTAGGGGTTCTGTGAACAAAGGTGGAGATCATGTTGATCAAGGCGACAAATAGATCTGGAACATCGGGTGGTGGAATGGGGAAAGTACCCATCAAAGAGGAATCTTTAAGAAGACCCACACCGACATTCTCATATCTAGGGGGGGTTTTGCAATGAAAGGTACATTTCCAGTACATGATTTAGAGTGAAAGAAGGCCAATTGGTCTACGATAACTACTTTTCCTTGATATGGGAAACACATGACATAGAAAAGAGTGGACACAACTACACACATGGAATCGATCCAGCTACGACCAAGTAGAAGTTTGTAATCGAGGGGAGCGTCGTAGACCTCCACTTCAAAATTGAACGTTTTGTCTTCTAATGTAATAGGCAATGAAGGGAGGACACCATCAGGCTTAAAACCAGAGCCATTGAAGGCTTTGAGCATGTTGTGGGATTGAGTCAAAGGAGGAGAACGGATGGATTTCCAACAGGTAATAGACATGACACACATCGATGCACCCTCATAAATAACTATTCTACAAATGTTTTTGTCAAAGACAATAACTTGTATTTGGAATGCGAGTTGAGGGGGTAACCTTGGAATGTGATCTTCCAAGTCAAAAATTATTAAATTCTTATTCGTAGGGTCGATTCCACTAATAGATTTCAACAGTGCCTTCCATTGTATAGGACAACTCTGAAGGACTTCAAGGGATGACATCGCAGACAGTGCTTGGGCCAGATCTTCGACAATACTGTAGTTCTAGGCAGCACGTGCATGAGGATTGAAAGCTTATTTTCGAACAACACCCTTTGGGGGAGGGAAAAGAACTGTATCTAGGGTTTTTCATTCAAGATGAAGAGGATTGTTGGTAGGAGGATTCATGGGAGATGGTTGGACCAATGAAGGAGGTATTGCATCAACCTTCTCTTTGGAGGAAGGATAATCTTTGGCTTGAGTGGTAAGTGTGATGTCATTCTTCTTTGAATCACCTGTACACATTAAGACATAGGATGTATCGGAGGGGGAAGGTTGGTCATGAATGACCAATTGGGCCTGTTGTTGAGAAGGGAAGGGTTGTGACAATATGGCTGGAGTGGGGGGTTTAGTGGTCCCTTGAAGGAACTCAGTAACCTTGGCTCACCGTGGACAACCCTTAGTGTAGTGATCATCACCACAGATAAGACAAGGGTATTGGGATTTGCGCTTATCCCTATCGTCAACAGGTGGTGTTTTGGTTTTCTCATATTGCGGATTATTTTTATCCTCCATTTTCTTACCCTTTCCTTTTTGGATTTATTTTTTCTGGTGGGGGTAGATTGAACAAAGTTTACCTCAGAAGTCTTGCTGGTGGGAGGGGTAGGAATTGAAACATTTTGAACATTAGAAGAAATGGGTTTGGGGTTGTTGCTAGAGGTTTGGATGGTGTGAGGTTGGGCATGGAAAGTGCCAATCATATCGTCAGCTGCATGAGAAGTAGCAGGAGTAGTTGAAGTAGAAAAAGTAGAAGGACGAGGTGCTTCAGGGAGTAAGTTGTAAAGAGCACCCATTTGTGAGTAAACAAGGTCGAGGTATTGAGCACGACTGATTTTTTGTTCTTCTATGACAACTCCACCCATGGCGATGTCATGAGAAATGTCATTCATGAATGATTTCATTAACCACTCTGTTAGCAACTGATCGGGAAGTTCGAGTTTGATGAGACGTCATCTCTGTTTCCACTCATGAATGTGATCAGAGATATGAGTGGCTTTGGTTTGTTTTAAAGAACTCAAAATCTCGATTCCTGTTTTGTAGTGGATCAATAACTGGTAGTGGGTGAGGAAAGCCATAGCGAGGGTGTTGAAGTCTATGAAGAAGCCTCGTGGTAATTGTATATACCACTTCGCATCGGAACCTGTGAGGGTTCACTAAAAAAGGCGTAAATGAATTGAGTTATCCATCAAGGAATTGGATGAGCACCAAAGGTGAAAAGTCATTACATGATTGTTCGGGTCCTCTCCTAGTTTACTATCGAATTTAGGGATGTCGGATGGTAATTTGGCCGATATGGTGAGCCATTGAGGAGAGTGATGGATCGGATAATTTAAAATCCTCGACAGATCAGGGAGGTCTAGGGTAGATAAGAAGGGTAACTGTGTATTCACATGTGGGTACTGGTGACTTTGGGGAGGGAGTCCCATTGGTAGACCAGTGGGACCATAAGCGATTTTCATATAATGCAAAGATCCAGGCAGATTTGGTTGTTGGTGTGGAGGCAAGTAATTCATAGGATTGTACCCTTGAACAGGTACATGGGGTTGAGCATTTGAGCCCCAAATAGGATTAGACGTGCCTAAATATGGTTGGCCTGTACTAGGGGGTATGATGGAGCTAGCTTGAGGTTGTTCCCCCCTAGTCGAGTGAGGATTATGTTGAATAAGATAATTACAATACTAGGCCAAGGATGGAGGTATGTTTTGTCCATAGGGTGGGACCGGTGGGGGTTTCCCTCCAATCAGGGGTTGCGTCCCAATTGGGATTTGTTCTGCAAAAGGGGATTGGGTTTGGCCTCCTAGATGAAATTGTCCACCAACAGGAATCTGGTAATTAGGTGTGAAAGACGGGATGGTGCCACTAGGGTTGGTACCTCTGATAGAGGATGGAAGAGGTCCTATGAAAGGGGGTCGAGGAAGTGTCGAAATAAAACTGGGAACGAGATGGTGCCCAAAAGGAGTGGAAACGCCAGGAGTCCTGGATGAGATTTGTGTAGGAGAGGGAATAGAAGCATTCAATGCATTATATCCGAGCATAAGTGTTGGGGTGAATCTGGGTGAAAACAGTGTGCCAATGGGGGCTTGTCTAGCCACTGTAATCCTGATGTGAGGACTCATAGTATCTAGGACCATTTTGTAATGGACCGTTTGTAGAGGGATAGTCAAGATGTGGTTATCTGGTGGAGTGTTTGTACCAAGAAAATTATAGGCAGTGATAAAAGGTATTGCATCTAGATTAGATTTTTCAGGAAGCTCAGGTGTCATAGTGATATCAATGCCTGCTCCTGAGCCAAAGATATCCCGTCTAAAAATTCCAGTAGTCCAAAAAGGATCTTGACCCTCAGGTCCTATGAAAGGTCCAATTGGTAATCCAGAAGACTAAACAACTATATTTCCAGAAGAATTCACTTGAAAAATATGTCTCTCAGAGTTGGGAGGAAGTCGAAAGTCCTCTCGAGAATTGGTAATTTAGAACTATTCTAAAGAGTTATTTCTTTCCACTAGTGGAGTGGCAAGGTCTTGGACTTCACTCTATTGAGGAGAGCCCTCCTGTGAGTTGGTAGGAAAGGGTTGAGAACCTTCTAGATATTCTTGGGGTAGGCCTTGGATTCTATGTGAACGACGTGGAGGGTCAATTGTGATCGAGTTAGAATTTTATGAAAGAAATTCAATGGCCAACTTGGGTAAACAAACAACATGCACTAATAAAGTCTAGGAAGCAAAACCAAGCAAACAAGACCTTCTAATTCTGAAGTCACCAGTTGGTGATGAAATCCAATGTCGCAATGACGAGATAAGAAGGAGCTGGGCTAGGGTGGAAAATTTACGTTGACGACCTTCTTAACGGACTTACACCCTGGTGTAAGCTCCCACACACAATTTTGGGTATACCCTCCAAGGAGCCCGAGTGAGTCTGGCCAACGTTGATCCCAGGTACCATGAAGACTTACCCCTTCACAGTCACCTTGTGTAAGACCCTAAGAAGATAGGCTACTAAGGTTACCACCAACAACAATAATGCCTGGGGGAACAGTCGACAGTCCAATCCACATGCAAGGGTAGGGTATCTACCTCAAAATCAACTTGAGAGGCTTCCACTCGTCATTGTGGGTATACCTTCAAGTGACCCCCGTAATATGTGCAATCTCTACACCAATATCAACAAAGAAGGGTGAGTAACTCTGTCAATATCAATGTGACCTCAGGTTTGACCCTTGTGTGAGAAGGGATTCCAAGGACAAAATGTTGCAAATGGAATTTGACACTCCTTATCACAAGATATTATTGTGTTTTTTGTGCTTTGGAGAGTGAGTCTCACTGTTTATTCCAAAGATCTAGCCTAGCTAATGTTTGTGTAAAAGAGCCCTAGAAAAATTTACTAGTTGAATTTTAAAATTGCACAATATTATTAAAGGCTATTGTTACTCAAAAGGAGACGGAAATGAAACTGATGTTGTGTGAGACTCTAACCCAACAATGCGTAAATATGGATGGATGATACAAATTTTGTTTGATAAATCCTATTTACACGAGGGAAAGAGGAGTTTTCTGGAACAATGTGAACTACGATGTATGATCTTCTCTGGAATGTAATACCAAACAATCATGAACAATGCAAATTCCCTATTCATTTTCTTTCAATATTGGAATGCTCATATTTTTCGAATAAAAGGTTGCTTAAAAAAATAAAAAAATGTCTTTAATTTTTTATTAGAAACCAAGCAACAGGTATGGAACTAAGAAAAAATAAGAAACCAACGAAAATAAAATACACAACAAACACCCAAATCGATCTTTCAATGAAAATAAAAATAACAAAATGACAAGCCCAGTCTCTCCAAATGCACATGGGTAACAATTTTCCAAGTAATAAGCAATTGAAAAGGTCCATTAATCTCAAATTTTAATCCAATCAAAGGATCCCGACCAAACAAGCACTCAGATTTCAGAATCAGAGATTATACCCTTGTTAAGAAAAGGTCAAGAGGTAAAAATTGAGAAAAGATGATCAAGAAGATATTTTGATTTCTGAAAACTAATCATTCATGAGATTTGAAGTCAAGAAACATTCAATCACTGGACATAGAAATTATTTCCAAACACACCAACCAATCTAGGCATCTTAAGACACAAAAGACTTAATCCAAAAAAAATTCAAGTGAGTTTGCAGTTTGACAGTGGGGTACAGTGCGAGAATTAAGGATTCTCGCAGGATAGACATAGGGAGGTTGCGAGAAGTTCACACTGAACTAAACATGAGGGTGAGAACCTTAGTTATTCTCATAGGCTACAGAAAAGCGAGAAGGTTTGTAATCAAGAAAATTTTGGAAAAATGACAGGACTTTTGAGGGAACTTCTAGATCCAAGGAGTCTGTGAGGGTCTCCTCAAACCTCATAGATTGATCGAGAATGAAAAAGGGTAGGTCAAGAGTAAATGGCCAAGAAAAAACCACCAAAATGGGTTGTATCCCCAGCAGATTCACCAATTTTGTTATCGGATAAATCGGTAGGTGCAGACACTAACAAATCTCCCTAGATCCACATGGATCTAGAACAAAATAGGATAGTACATGACTCTTTTCCTAAGTTGCGGTCATTGAATCTACTATTAAGAAGGAATGAGTGAAATACCTTTATATCATTTCCTTAGGTCTCTGTTGTTCCTACTTCGCTCTGGTGCTCTTATGAAATCAGGTCCAAGAAAACAAAAACCAACCAAAGTGAAGATTGCAAAATATATTCAATGTCAACCTATGCATATGATCAAGGAGTTATGCAATAAAATAAGAGTGATTTTATGGGAAAGGGACATGTCGTTGTATTATATTAAATGAAAGTAGAAGATACAACCAGATCACCTTGATGTCATAAGATTCCTTTTAGTGACCCTTGGTTCCAACACACACACTTGCGCTACACTTGCATGAAGAAAATCCAATACAACTTGATAGACCAAATAAAGTCTTCAAGCTTCTATCCAAGCATAGTTCTTCACAAAATTCTTTCACCAATTCTTCATTCAATCTTGCTTAAACTTTTCAATAAGAAACCTTTCAATATATAGGAGAAGGAGAGATGTTTAAATGGATGAGGATGATCCCACTAAATCTGAGAAGTCAGTAGGATGCCAACCATACGAATGCCAATTCATTTTCTAGAAGATTCCCTTCTAGAACCTTCGTGAACTCTTCTCTTTTCCAAGCTTTGAAACAGGTTCACACCCTACCTATAGAGAAGACTGCGACCAGTTCACACCCTAAGTTTGGTTTGCCTGCAAGAATGAAGGATTTTTGCACCCTGTAATACAGGCAGCCTGCGAACTCATCTTAAAAATGTGTTTTTTGTACGAAGACATCAGTCACTTTTCTCAGGGAAAAAGTCCTTGTGGGAGCTTGAATACATCACTTGTAGAGACATCACCAGAGTGACCAAAATCATGTGTAACACACCCCCTTCTTTTATTGTGTCGACTTCTACATTGGTTTCAGCATTTTGGGCACAACTTTGTCTCTTGTAGGTGTCTTAGTTTTCCCTGCATCTACCTTCATACCCTTAGGTACTTCTTGATTTAATATTGGAATCTTCCAGTTGTCATGCCATTCTCTCATGGTCATTTCTACATCTTCCTTTGTGATGCAGTATCTTAATTGAAGCCACTCTTTTCTCGAATTCCTATGTGCTTGGATCCACATGTTGTTCATTGACGCTTTGAAGTTGGCTATGTCCTTGAACTACGTGACCACATATGGGGTAATTCACCAAGTGTTGGCTATGCTTTCCTATATTTCTAAAAAATACTTGGAAAATGTATCATGTTTGTGATTTTATACTTGGGGTCTAACTTTCTCCCCAACGACATGTACCATGCTGCACGACACCGACCTATCTAGTCGCAAAAGTATGAATATGTGGGATCCCTCCACCCCATCATCTCAATTAGCATGAGTAGCCACAAGTAGTGGAACTTTGTGTCGAGGTCCTATGTGTCTTTGCAGTCCTCAAAGAATAGGTTCAAAAGGTAAGGGACCTGCAAGATACCAGATATATAAAATATGCAGAACAGAAACGAAATGCTAGAAATAACAGAATAACAGTAAAATATCCAGCATAATCTTCACAATACACAGAAATGATATACGAAATAGAAACAGAAATAGCACTTGAACAGAAATAGCACTTGATTCAGATAGCAATGTTCA
>ML785031.1:1053717-1088164 GCA_009831015.1 Picea engelmannii | reverse complement strand
GGCCTCTTGGCTGCCACGTGTCCATACAAATGAACGGTCTAGATCTCATCCTTAATCTGACGGTCGCGATTATATCGCGATTTCGCGTCTTGCGATTTCGGGGTTTTCATTGACATTGTTCTTTGCATTAAGAAGTCCCGATCCCCAAATTGCCGATAAGGCCTCCTGGCTGCCATGTGTCCATACAAGTGAACGGTCTAGATCCCTGCTTGATTAACGGTTGCGATCAAATCACAAAATCGCATATCGCGATTTCGGGGTTTTCGTAGTCATTGTTCTTTGCAATATGAAATCCCGATCCCCGATTCTCCGATGGCTTATCTCCCTCGCAACTTCTGCAGATCTGACGGCTATTGGCCTTTCGGGAAATTTGGATGGGATCCGACAGTCACCATCTTCCTTCTTCTCCGTAAACTTCTGCTGTGCGCGTTTTCTTCAATGCGCATGTTTTCTTCAATGTTGTTCCTCCTGTGCTTTTACGTCCAAATCCCCAAATTCTGCATATCCTGCCATTTCTGTTGTTGCCATCAAAGACAAAAATCATCAACACGCATTCGTTGCTTGTTCAATATTTGCCAACAAACCATCTGTAGATCCTCCCTCGCAACACAGGATTATTGACTACATATTTTAGGGTTGATTGGTCTGTAAACATTTTAAAGTGTTTTCCAAGTAAATAGTGTCTGAACTTATGAAGTGCATATACCATTGCTAAGACTTCTCTTTCTTTAGTGTTGTAATTCTTTTGTGACTAATAGTTTTCTTCTTTCAAATTCTATAGGATGGTCCAATGCCCTTGATCATGGATGCACTAGAATAGATCCAAGTGCTATGGCTGATGCATCTACATGCACGTGAAATGTTTTTCTGAATCTCAGAATACTAGTATAGGTGTTGTTACCATATTTTCTTTTATTTTGTCCAAACCTCACTAACAAACCTCATTCCACTAAAGTTTACTATCTTTCTTCAACAGTTTCTCCATCAGTGCAATGCTCTTCGCATACCCTTTTATGAATTTCCTGTACTATCCTATGTGTTGCAATGTTTCTCTCAACTGGCATACTGATTTGGGTGGTGGTAAGTTAACAATGACTGCAATATTTGCAAGATCCACCGATATCCCATTTTTACAGATTATATGTCCCAACAGTATTCCAAAAGGTGTCCCAAATATGCACTTCTTGATATCTAATGATATCTGACACTACCTTCATCTTTATAACATCATCCTTAATACCTCTACATGATCTTTCAACAAACTATAGACTGTCGAATCATCCAGATACACTTCCAAAAATCGGTGGATGAATTCTTTGAAAGAAGCTATGCCTACCCTTGAGAATATGTCTAGTGCATTCTTTAGCCCAAAAATAATGACTGTGTACTAGTAGGATCCCCATTCTGTGAAAAAATGGTCTTGTACCTATCTTCTAGATCTATCTTGATTTGATGGTAGCCTGAGAATCCATCTATGAATGAATATGCTTCCTGACCTCCCACATTCTCTAGGACTTCATCAGTAAAAGGGGTGGGAAAAGGTTCATGTAGGAAAGCATCATTCAGTTTCCTAAGATACACACAAATTCTTATCCCTCGTTTCTTTTCTTTCACTACCATATGGCTTATCCATTCTTATTCTTCTATTGGTTCTATGATTCCAACATCCAACATTCTGCCAATTTATGCTTTTAATTTCTTCCTATATATTGGATTCAGTATATATGGTCATTGTATGAAATATATAGCCTCAGGTTTGAGAGGTATATTCATCTCTCCTAGCTCTCTTTCTATGTCTTTCATCTCTGTAGACGTTGTTAGGAACAGGTCACTGTAATCGCACAACAACTCTGTTATTCTTTCTATTGTTTGTTCATCCCAGTAATATCCAATGATGTCCATTTTGGGGTTATCATTTGTCCCAATAGTTAATTTATTCACCTTTATTGGTGTAGAAAACACTTTTGATTCCAGAGATGGACCTTCCACCTCTCTTTCTCCTTCAATTTCTTTAATTTGACTGTTGCGCAGGTCATATTCATCTGGTGCTTCTTCCTGCACATGATAGCATGACAATAGCTCTTTCACTATCTGTCTATTCTATTGTTGATACTCCGTTATAATTTCAACCCGTGGTTCCTTAATAAATATCACCCCTTTGATTTGTTTGAGTGTTGAATCAATGTTAGGGTTCTCATGTTCAAATCAGAAAGTGAATACAAAATTATGTTGTATTGTCATCCATTCTACAATGCCTCTTCATAGTTCCTGGTCTACATACCAGTTTGTTGGAATTCTTTCCAATGTGTGAATGAAGTGATGAGTCCATTCTTCTGGTGGTGTCATTATCCATAATGTTCTACACTTCTCCAAGTGTTTTTTTGGTGTCTCGTGTCAATCATATCTCTTCATTTCATTTCTTTTGTGTTCTGCATCAAATCTAATGTGTATTAATCACTTACATTGGTACCAGTACTTGAATGCCTCTTTGTGCGCACCCCACCATGTTCCAGGTTATTCCTTTAGTGCTATGCCCAGGGCTAAGAGCCTATGATTTTATAACACTTCATATTTGTATATTGTTAGGAATTATTCTAAGTCATTCACCCCATGAAAACTAGAAGGCTCTCTTATCTCTGTACCTACCCATCTTACTGCGCGGTCTATTCTTGCGCACCTTCTCCTGGATACTTCATGTAATCTCTGCTACCAATTATCCAACCCTGTATCTGATTTTTAATCGCATGATGTGATACTTATCCAACTGAGTACCCCATCTGCAATAGGATTTACATAATCTTATCTGCACGCTATGGTTCTAGACAACTGGTTTATCTCTTCTAAATCTAGACAAGTTGGTTATAAAAACCTTTCTCATTCTGAAGGATCTAATGGTGCAATGACTCTATAATCTCCTTATTTGAATGTCATCTTCCTTGTATTCAAGTTGATTATGTCTTGGTTATCAAATTCCCAATCCAATGCAAGCAATGTTGGATACGATGTTTTTCCATACACTATTTCTATTACTTCAAAATAGGCTTTATTGGGCACTCCATCAAGATTTACTATCATACGCTTTATCCTTCCAATTGGCAGAAATCTGTGTTGATTTGTTAGTTTTATCTCAACATGTGAATATCCTAATGTGGGATCTCCCATACATTTCCATGTCTTCTTGGGTAACACATTTACTTCAGAGCCTAAATCTAGTATAATATCCCCCATGTTGAAGTCTCCATTGGTGACATTCATTCTGAATTATCTACTTGTTCTCCTTGTTGTATGCAGATGATTAATCATTTTCTTCTCTAGCTTCCCCTATACCTCTTTGTTAAATATTTCTACCATATTTGTAAATATTTAACAAATAACGGATCATTTAGTAGTTTAACATAGGATTGCAAAAAAACATTTATGGTACTTACTTGTCCTAGGGGTTGTGGTTCATTAGTGCAATCCAATGATGAAGTCATCTCATACATTGGAACATCCTGAGTATGTTGTGCAGTTGATGTAGACGTAATGTTTGGCTTCAAGAATTATTGTATGGGTTGCCTGAATGTCTCCTTTTCGTTATGTGCATCAAAATGATTCTATGGTTCGACATTCTTTTTCACCCATTAGTGTTGTGCTGGATCCTATCGTATTGTGTCATCTCATGTCTTAGCTACTTCACGCGTAACTATGTTGATATTTCTTCCATAATCCCTTTACTATGCAGAAACCCACTAGAACATTTTGATTGTTCTGATTCCTCTTCTCCTGTATCTTCCCCAATAGTGTCATAAATTCTTTTGTGCAATGATCTGATGCTCGACAATACATACATGTTGCAGGTGGAAGTGGACATTCTCATGCATAATGTCCTGGTTTTTGACAGTTATGGCATACCACCATTCCTCTACCTCTTCCAAATCCTCCTCTACATTATCCTCCACCTTTGTCGCCAACTCAGTCTCCTCGTAGTGCATTGTACTAAGGTACCTTATTATATTATGCGAGATTATACTGTGGTTGTGCAGTATCATATTGTGGTTGTTCAGTGTTATATTGTTGTTTTGTAGTGTTATATGGGGTTGGTACTTGGTTAAATGTGTTGTAGCTTTCCCTGTCATCATTTATGCCTGCACCATATAGGTGTTTGATGTTCTTTCCCTCATCAACTCCATTGTCCTGCAACCTTTGTTATCATGGTCCACTGACCTACAAAAGTTACAATATGAACTCTTAGGCATTGTCTGGTATTTCTACATCATTGGAAAATGATATGGATCATTCCCCTATGTCTTACAGATCTCACACCATAGTACTCCTATTGGAAAGTGGTTTGGAAGTCATGTTGCCATGTATTGAGCGAATGTTGGGAACTCATTATTGTGATGTCGTTTTGTCCTACATGTGTTACACCAAACAAATTATCTTTTTTCCTTACCCCTGTTCTAGTTTAATTGAAATGTTAAATTCTTCAAGTTCTCCTTCAACTCCTCTATTGTTGGATCTGTCTTGTGGTATTGGTTCTCTTCCAGTTGTAAGGATTCCTGTAGATCCTCTTTCTGAGTTTGAAACTTTTGGTGTCTCAAAGGGTATTTCAAGTGTGGTAGCAAGGAATTCATAAATAGATGTCTATGTTGCATATTTTTCATGACATACTTCAATTTTCCCTTCAATTGTTTGAATATCTGGTCAATCTCCCAGACATATTCTCCTGGTTTTTTTTTATCTCTATCATCTCATTCATGTATTGATCCTCCAAGATAGGATTATGAAATTCATTTATCAGTAGCCTCTTGATATATACAATCATTTTGGTTATTCTTGGTGGACTGTTTGCAGGTAAGCTCATGTACCAATCTAGTGCGCGGAAATTTAGCGTAATAGCTAGTTGCACAAGTTTTGTATCCTCATATGTGATTTTTTTTTCTTCCCATATCTTCTCACAGATAAACAAGTGATTCTTAGGGTCCTCAAATGCTTCTCCCTTAAGTTTCGGTAACCTAATGGTGGTATCATGTCCTTCCAGTGCAAACTGTGTTGGACTACTACCTCCGCGCAGTGTAGATCCTTGACTAATGCTTCCTGAACTACCTCTACCAGTTGCTTCTCCTTGTGTATATGTACTTCATGATGTGTGTCTTCCACTGAAATTTGGTTTTCTAAATAGTGGTGTTCTTTCTAGTGTATTAGTCACACATGGGTTTACGGGTTACACACTAACACAGACATGGATGGGAGTTTTGCCTTCAGTTCCTTCCCTTGGACCTATTTTCTTCCTTTCATATGTCATGTGAAATATTTCCTGAATATGTTCCAAAGCCCATAGATCCTCTACCTCTTCTTCATCACTTTCCAATACTTCCCTCATGACTATGACTCTCTTCTTATTTATCATATTATATTGGTAGGGTGCTCCATTGTGTGTTCTTCTAGTTGTTTCCATGATTTTCTTGATCTGGTCTTCCTCCATCATGATTGGGTCGAAGGCCTCCTCCTTATTTCCTTTATCCATATCTCCCTTCATCATTCTAACTCTAGTTAGTGCTTCCCCCCCTCCCCCATGCACATAGGGAAGTTTAGTTGTCTAATGCCATTGTCATTACTCCTTTGTCATACAGTAAAATCTTGATGGAAGTATACAAAAATATGATATACCTACCTCTATGTCCCTTCAATAACTCTTTCTCTGTTGTGTTGTAAGACTTCGTTGTATCTACTAGAAACTCTGTGATAAATCCTGTGAAAATGATGTCTAACCAGAAATCTACTGTGCACGTAAATTTGGTTTCAACTTGTTGTAACTGCATGATTTACATAGAATTCCACTCTAGATGTCTGATCTGATTTGTAGGGTGGTTTTATTTCAATCTCACTATCCACTCCTACAACACATGTGGGAAATTATAGAAAAATACTTCATGCAAGTCGCTAAATATGTACTTGTCCAAATATTTGTGCAGTGTTATTTTAGGGTTTCTATTGTATTTTTGTACAAACTCCAACTCCGTTGTCTTCAACCAGCTTTCAATCTCTTCCTTCATTGGATTCCACAGTCTGAACATACCCTCCTATATTATCATTATTTTAACGTTTCCTCACTAGATATGACGTTCTTTTCACGATTCTTCAGTAGATCTCATTCACTCAATCCCATTTTGTTCCAATAAGAAACATAACCATTTGTTATTTACTTCTCTCTTACTGCCACTCTTGGGCTAACCCAAGTTCAGATATACTATGGTTTCCAACAAAACCCTCTAAAACTATAGACCTCCTTGTAAACCAGAAGGCAATGTAGTACACAGTGTGCACTGTGTAGTCTCACCCGAGATAGTTATTATGGGTGAATGCAATGCCTAGGTTCTTGCATCCTGAGAATGAGTGGGGATTTGGTATTACACTCCGTGATCTTCATTTATTTACTCTAACATTCATCTATACTACACATTATGTCATTATTATTCATGCATGTAGACACAATCAAATCTAACTAACCCATTCATGCATTCATCTACTAGCTAACCATTGAAAGTAAAGAGATAAACAATAATCAATCCATAGAACACATTATATCCCATGCTTCACCCCCTACTATTGTACGTTTAGAAATATTTGGCTACTTTTCTCTTTTATTATGTTTTTTCCAAAATGATAGCATTGTGCACCTTACAATACTCAGTTAATTGGGTCAAGATCTACAATGAGTTTGACTAGATCACACTAGGATCTTCAGACTATGATCTAACCCTCAATATATACCTTATTTTCTCTTTCCATTTCAACAACTTACAAAGAAATCTTAGATTTTTCAGTCATTCTTACATTCCAATTCTTCCCACCCAAACCTAGACCTCCTAGCTACCTATTTATACTTATTTTTGGCTTATCAGCCATTACATCCTCTTACCAAAACCCTCACCCTATTATGGTTAGGTCTTCTTTCATGCATTCCCCGCATGATTTCCTCATCTGCATGTGTGCTTACCTTGCACATGCTTCTTTTCCTACCAATTGTATTTTCCTTCTTTGCACTTTATTCTCCAAAATTAGTGTTTTCCCAAAAATGGGCTTGTGCCCAACAATGAGTTGGTACCCAAAATTTTATGTTGCATTTTTTTTCCTGTAGCTTCCTCGTATTAGCTTCGTTTGACCAAAATTTTACATCGTTTGATATCTCTCTCTGATATATTTCATTTGAGATGCAAAGAGATAGTGTACATTGATACACTATTTTATCATGGTTTTTAGGTATTTGGAAATGTTATTTAGGCCTTCAAAACTAGCCTACAAGAACATGACTTGAAAAAATTTGTTATTTTCTAGCAAAATTAACTAATATTTGTTGATATGGGCATTGATATGGCATTCTTCCTCCTCATGGAACCCTTTTGTAACACACCCAACCCCCTAAGTAACTTTTTAAAGGATGGGTTATTAAATTTTTTCCTCTGATGAACCTCCTCAAGTCCATTTAATAGGAACACCATCGTCTTCTACTTGACGAGATATTTCCAATGACTATAAGTTTGCTCAAAATAGAGCTCTAGATCAAAATTTATGGCCCTTTGAAGTTCATGGGCCTTTATTGGCCAAATTCCTCCATAATGCCACATGGTGTCTATGTGGCTCCACGTCATCATTCCCATATGATATGGCAATGACGTTTCATAACGCATCATCCTATAATGTAGATGTGGATGCTATCATGAATGTTGGCATGACACCTACCACAAAATTCAGTGGCATCATCCCTTTTCCACTTTCAAAACTCAGCTTCACATCGTCCCAAGATCTGTGCTCACCAGTTGATGACACCTATTGAACGGTCCTTGGGACTATGGGATATTGGAACCTTAGATCCTAGGATATAGAGAAATTGGCCTTTTAGCTATTTTCAAACCCACAAAACTCCTAATCCAAGATGAGCTAGCACCTGTGACACACAACACTACCAAAACCTCCCTCTGTCTCCTAACATGACATGTGATTATCGTAACCTCGTGACACATGGAACATGTTTTTCCCAAAGGAATTTCTCTAAAATTACTAATATCACTTGACATGTTGCATGCTCACCATGTGACATGTGGACCTCTCATGTGGGATGATGTGGCATATGTATCATCACAGTGCCCAAGGTTCACCTAATAGGGAATTGACACTTGTCCTCTTCCCATTTGTTGAATGAAGTCATATGATGCCATCGCATATCTACCGACATCAGCTATGAGCCCTTTTTCATAAGGCCTATTTTCCAAAAACCTCCTAGTGGTCCACGATCCAGGATATAGTTGGCATCCTTTGACACGTGGCCCTATCTAGTCACACTGGAAGGACACGTGGATATTGTACCACTTGACACATGGAACCCATTTTCCACCTGGACCTTCGTCCAAATGTGCCAAATTGATGTGACATGTGGCATCGCCAATGTGTGGCATGTATCACTCCCACATCATGACATGTGGTCCATTCATAGTGTGACATGTCACTGTCGGGACTTTATGGGTATTATGGTGGCCTAAAGTATCAGATGATGGAGATTGGATTGTCAATTAACATATCAATGATCCTCATCATCTTGGATCTCATATCTCGACACTTTCCCTATCTCATGTAACCTAAAAACCCCTAAGGTCCATTGTCTGCTTATTACGAGATGATTAACTGTGTTAATATCAAGATTACGAGTTGATTACATAGGTTATTCTGGGGCTATGAATCCATTATATATATGACTAATATTTCTTGTGCTTAGATCTAACAGTTATAATGGCTCCTCTCACAACTCTAGTGTGTTAACAACTTGAAGGATCGTACTGTGGATATTTAGAGTGTCACTCAAAAAATCGATGGATCTTGTCGAATTGGATCTCAGACCTCAACACTTTATTTATCTCCTGTAACCAAAAGCCCTTAAGGTCTACCATCTAGTAATTATGAGGTATTTAGCTACGTTAATCTTGGGATTATAACTCCCAATTTTTACCACCTAATCTACGGATCAGATATGTTGTCTTCACAGATCCAATAGTTTATATCTTAAGGCACTCTTCCAAAGGCTTAAGCCCAACAGGGGCCCACACTTGACTTTCCAGCCACTCACAGGTCAAAATGTATCATCCTACGATGTGTTGGCTTGCATGATTCTAGTGACACATCATGTTGACGTAGTCTTTAACTCTCCTCAGTTATATTTGATCAAGCATGGAACCAATGGTTGGAACCCTAGTCCCTAGACATCGTTGTATTGGGAATTCCAAAGATATTTGGACTTAGGATTTCTTTTAGGTCTGATGCTCCGGTACTCCGAGACGCGAAAATACTTCATGATATTTATGTAACAGATCAATGATTGGCATTCAACCATTTCCTAATTCAAGGGCCACCACTGTCGCGTTGATTTATATGGGAATATGATGGGTAACCAACCCATTTTGGATGAATGAGATTGAATCTCATCATAGGAATCAATGGATGTCGAATCTCATCAATTCCATTCATTTTTGAATGAATAACAACTTATTCCATAGGACTTAGTATTCCTGTATCCTCACTCTGCATCATTTTATTGGTTACATAGACATTCCTAAATACACCTCACATAGAATGATAAATTTCATTTAATACAATAAATTCATTTCAATTACATAGGAGTATCTATAAATTAATGTATTAATGAGAGACAACCATTCATTCCATTAGTAGGCATCCATTGCGGGTATAATTCATTTATTATACTCAATCACATAGAGTCATATAATACTTGTATGTTTTGCAAGTTGTAACTAGCCAAATGGTTGCGGGTGTTGTCCTTTACACACAACCATAGGCTCAGATGCATTCACACTTAGCACTCTAGCCACCCCTGTTCCAATCCATGATACCACCAAGGAACCTCTCTCTTTCTGGTTCTTAACAATTTGTGAAGGACACTCTCCTTCACACAACTCTTGGTAGAGATTTCCCCACACACACCTAGCTTAGGCCTCCATGAGGATTCTTAGATACCTTCCCAATATCAAGCTCAGATCTTTCTCATCTCAGGTCAATTTCTATTCTCTCAGATCCAAGATTCAAACCTCTTATGCTCTCTTCCCCTCATGTTCTTACCTTGAGCACATCCCTCTATTCTATGCTTTTCCATACATGCATCCCCTGCACATAACCCCTCGGGAAGGTTCTCGACATGTCCCATTTCTTCTGTCATAAGGAACATGGGTCAATTTGATCTACATAAATGGTACTTTGTGGTACCTTTAGCTAACATTTTTCTACTATTCTATCCAACCTTCCATACTTTCATTCATTGGGGTGGTTGGGTTTTCAACCACCAACCTCCCCCATTAATTGTTTTGTCTCGAAATTTGGGATGCGGGAACCAATATGAACACTTCCAATTTAATTTTTCAGCAAGGAGGCTTAGGGTCCTTTAGCTTAAAAGAACCTCATTTCAATCCTCTAGTGGCATCATGGCCATTTCTTAAGGATTCATCCCACAGTCAGGTTTTCTGAATTTACAATTAAATAATAATACGCTTACAATATTTACATGTCGTTGCATGGAAATCACCAATTGTGATTAATTACATATACTCAGGGTTTAGACAACGGGTGATACAATGCCTTCCCCCTTGAAAGGAACATTGTCCTTGTTTTTATTTACTTCTCATCAACACCTTCAATGATCTCTCCTTTTATCTTCCTCAATAATGTTATTCCTCTTCTTGGTCTATTATTTTCTAGACTCTTTGTCATTTATCACTTGCCTACAACAATTTCAAACAACAAGCATGTTAATTCATAGTTTCATACATTAACATTTTATTCTTCTTCATAATTAAAGAGGAAGAATTTAAATATCAACAAAATACTTAATTGTTCATTTCATGGATCTGCGTCCACATGGTTGTCATATTTTATCAACTCATTATTTTCCACTTCACATACCCTTTATGTGCATGATCCCAATTAACAAATGAAATTTTTTTAAAGACTCCACCGAGTTATATCACATGAACTATTGAAGTCTCCTCTTCCTTGTGGTCACTCACCCTCTAGGGTCAAGCTCAGACATACTCTTCTCTGCTATATATTCCCTTGGGTGATCCATCTTTCATGCCAAGGATTTCTCGCACAAGAAGAGTTTTAGAGACTTCTATAAGTCTTACAGTTGAGGTGTCCCTCATCCTTCCTCTATTGAGGCGTCTCCTTGGATTTCTCTGCCAAAAGAATCCCTAGGGACCATGTCACCAATAGACATCCTTCTATAGGGATAATGGCTGATCCATGGGTTCTCATGTCACTACAGTATCTTTCTTCCATGGTTTCTATCTTTCATAACCATCATCTGTCTTCCCTGGACATGTCTATTTCATCTCCCCTATATCACATGCACACAACAACTATGAGATGAAACATTAATTTTCAATCAAATTTCTTTCAAATATTTCACCCACAGATTTCAAATTTCACATTTTCATTTTTAGATATGTTCCACATAGGAACAAGATTCACAAGTATGATATTTTCTTCTCATAACAGTTTGGATCATTCTTAACCTACAAGCATTGGTCCCCCTTATGGGCTTATTTTTCTTCCATATCCAAGACCCTTCTTCCTACAATTTCAACTTCAATCATTCAAACAAATTGTTAGTTCTCATGCACATTATATTTTCATTGCACACTTGTAGTGATTTCCAAACAATTTTTCAGAATTGTGCATACTAACAATTTCCTCTCATTCATATATTCAATTATATAAAGCAAAAGGAAATAGTGTTCCTTACTCATGAATCATTTCAGCATACCAAACTTTTCCAAATTCAATTCAATATTAACTTAGTTTAATCCAATGTGCCAATATCCATGACCACTTTCACATGCCATGCACCCGTACATTGATTTTAGATTATTATTTTTAATGTTAGGAACACTTACCGTGGTGTGTTGAAACTCAACCAACCTCTCACCACATATTATTTTTCCATATTCATTATTACAACAATTGTGTCCCTCCTTCTTTGATCTTGTCTTAGCCTCAAATCAAGACTCACAAGTCTAAAATTTTCACATGAATTCATTCAAGCATTCTTTATTCATTGGTAACTAGGGTGTGAAAATTTATGGCCACCCAATTTCTCTCTTTACCATTCTTTAATTATGGTAAAATATTGGAAGTTCCTTATTCCATAATTGTAATTCCATTCGCTTCCCTCTCATGCAAACATGCATTTCCTATTGGATTACAGAGAGGGGGGGGGGGTGAATTAGTAATAGAGAAATTTAATCCTTTTTAACCATATAATGCAAGGGTTATATCAATGTAGCATTATCATCCAATATTTGCAGAGTAAATAAACAATGAAAAAATGAAAAATCATACACATACATAGTACACTAGTGTTTTTATGTGCAAACCCAAAGCGGGAGAAAACCACAAAATGATTTTTCTTATATGTCTTGAAGAATTAAATTCATTGGAAGCACCAAATTCCTTTGTTTTCCAACTACAACTGGAAGGAGGCTCCAACCCCCTAGTTTCTCAGGTTAAAACCTGAGCGAAGCTCCAACTCCCCAATTCTATGGCTACAACCATAAGGAGGATAAAAACCCATATGTTCTCCAGATACAACCGGAAGGTGGCTACAACCACCTGTCCTTTCCCCATCAAATCACCCTGAAGTAGAACTGGAATGATGGAACTACTGTCACACTATCACTATGAGATACATCACTATACAACTGTATCAACCTATATCAATGACCTACAACCCACCTATACAACTTCCATGTAATCAATATGTACCTGAACTGAACATGTATAAACACAATACAATAGGTATGCGACCTGTAGTGTTGCATCATGTGTATGTACATGCCCTATATGTTAGGTAGCCCGTGTATGTACACGACAAAACTGTTATGCATCCTGCATTTGCCTTCTAAAAAATAGGGTTTTCTTTCTCTTGAAAACTTTTGACCCTTTATAACTTTTTCACATAGATCTATAACCTGTCACTTTATCTAGACTATATCTGTACACTGTGCCTTTACCCAAAATCTCTATATCTTTCTCTAGTCATGTTTCATATTAGTGAGTGTAATCATGAACAAGTATAATATCCCTCACATGATCTAGACATGAAACCATTTATGGTATTCAACCTTTCAATACATCATCCACTTCACAAATGCAAGCTCTCAACTATGTACCATAAAATCCCCTATCCATATGCCAAGAAATATAGGATGTGCCACAACTCTAACAATATGTCTCAATGATAAAGTATACCAGCATTGGATTTTTGTAGATCTGACTTATAAAAAAGATCCTATGAAACCACTAGTCTCTCTATGGAGAATCCTCAAATCTCCATAATCATTTCTCAAACATACATCAAAATCCAACTATTCATAGAAATAAGGCATACCTTTTGAACCAATGGATAGATCTGATGTATCTGAGCACTGTAAACCTTCCTCAAAGCTTGATTTCAGAATCTAGAACCTCTTCATCTTCATCTTCTGAAGTTTTCATGGCTTTAATCACATGTACACACCCTAATACACTGCCAGACCGTGTACGTACACAAACTAATACACTGTTAGCCCACGTAGTCCTTAAAAACTAGGGTTTTCTAGTATTCATTGTAATTTTGAAACTTTCATTGTCAACCCTTCGTACTAGCTCAAACTTTTACATCTTCAGATGTATCAATGAGTACTTGCAATAATCCTTCCACAAAAGAAGATATTCAATGGATTCAAGTGTGTTTAAATGAGAAAGACTTGCCTCTTATTTATACTTTCATGTAGCATCCCACTTTCCTTATTTTTGGGAGTTATTTATTAACTTTATTATTTAAATAATTTATTTTGCAAACACTTTGACTCTTTGGGGCTTCTAGATGACTCATGAGGGTTCTCCAACTTCACATGGGAATAACTCTCTAACCGTGAGGAATTATGTGATGTTTCACATACCACCGGAAATGGCATGACATGTACTATCCATCTAGAATAGTCTTACCTAAAAATATATTAAAACTAATACCATTATCCATCAAACAAACTTGGCTCCATTACCCAAACATTTGTTCTATTGAAATTCACTAACGAACTTTCTTCAAGGGTTGACATCAATGAAAATTGACCCAATTAATCAACAATATCCCCCTTTGGCATTGATGGAAACACTTTGATCCAATACTAAATTCATATCACTCATTCTCCCCCTGGAACCATGCCTCTATCCTCTGCATATCTATGACCAACGCTCTCCTTGGAACCATGCCTTTGTCCTTTGCATATGATAAATCTCTCCCCCTTTGTCACTAATGGCAAAGGTATCTTTCCATCTGGGGTTGCTCCCCCTAATTGAACTATTTGATCTTCCAACCTGAATTTTCCTCTTTATGGTTCTTCCTCATGTACATCTAAGACATATAAGATAAGCATTCAAAAGCATTCATTTTGGAGTAGAAATAACTCCCAGTCTCTGGAAAAGATACTCAAAGGCTTCTAGTGGAAGCGATTTTGTAAATATGTCTGCCACTTTTTATTTTGTGCCTACATATTTAACTCTGATGTTCTTTTCTGCAACCTGTTCCCGTAGAAAGTGATACTTGATTGGAATGTACTTCGTCTTGGAGTGCATCACCGGTTTCTTTGAGATATTGATGGCTCTTGTATTATCACAATAGATTGGAATGGGATCATCATACTCAACCTATATATCTATCATAGTTTGTTTCATCCAGAGAAACTATGTACAACATGTTGTTGTTGCAATATACTCTTCCTTGGCTGTAGATAAAGATACTGATCATTTTTTCTTTCTTATCCATGATAATAAACACTCACCCAAGTATAAATATGCTCCACTGGTGCTTCGCCGATCATCAATGAAAGCTGCCCAATTTGCATCTGAGTAGATAATAAGTGATATATCCTTTCCTTTTGGATACCATAATCCAAACTCTTAGGTTCCTTTGAGATATCTGAAAATCCTCTTCACTGCTAATACATGTGATTCCTTTGGCCCTGCTTGAAATCATGCCACCTGTCCAATTGTATGCATTACATTTGGTCTGGATGTTGTCACATATAGTAGGCTACCAATCATTGACATGTATCGCCACTGATCTGTAGACTTTGAATCATCATATTTTCTTAACTTACAATTGGTTTGCATGGGAGTGCTAACTGGTTTGCAATCTTCCATTATGAACCTCTTGATGGGTGTTCTATATGCACTGAAAACACACTAAAAACCCTCAATTAAATTGTCAAACTAGGGTAAGTAAACATAAAGTTGTAGAAAAATATATGCCAAGGTAGAAGGGCTGGTAGTAGTATAGACTAACTAAGAAAGTGGCTATCTAAGGGTTAATCTATTCAATCAAAGCTATCTAATGAGAAAACCCTAATAAGCAACTTAAAACTACGTAACCTAAGTACATTTAGGCCAAGGATAGATGGATAGTTCTAAGAAAGCAAGTAAAAACCCTATGTAAATCAAACTAGTTCACAACGATAAGAAAAAGAAACTATTAAGAATAACAATAAGAAAATAACAAAAGAAAACTAATTTAACTTGCCAACCTTTATTCAATGAGAAACTACCCTATGGAAGCAACTAAATAAACAAGCAAGCAAATATTCTACTAAAGAAAGCAAACAAGAACAACTAGCTAACCTATTAAAGAAAGTAAACAAAACAACTAACTAACCTATTAAAGAAAGTAAGCAACTAACTAATCTAAGATAACTTCTACTGCAAGTAATCTAATAAAAACTTCTCATTGAACAACTATCTAGCCTAAGAGGCAATTGGATTGTATTCTTAATTCAAACTTCAAAACTATTTCTAATTCATGAAAGGAAATCTATTTAATTGAAAGAAAGAAAGAACTAACAACTAACCTTTAATCCATGATAAGCAAACTTCTCTCTAACCGATCAAAGAAAAAGACTATTTATCCTACAACAACAATAGAACTATATTCTAATCTATTAAAGCAAGGAACTATATCTTCTGATCTATGAAAGAAGGAAACTAGATATTTTAACCTATAGTTTAACCTATGAAAACTCAAATATAGTGTTGGTGGTTGTGTGAACATCTCCAGTGTCATATGATATCTCGATGGAAGTTGAAAACACACGATAATTCAAGTAGTATAAGCTCAATACCAATCTCAATAGCAAAGTGAAAGGTATGGATTAAACAATCCAATGAGAATTTAGCCATTACGGAAATAATATTAATTACACTGCATATTCATGAGTTAACCATCAACAATATAACTAGATCATAATTGTACTTCTATACTGTGTAAGCAAAACTCATACTAAATTCAATCATTAACTAAGAAATATAATTGCAATCTAATTCTAGGAAAGAAATTACATAAAATGAAAATATGATATATCTATTCTAGTAATTCAAATTGCAATAAGAAGAATGCTTGAGAACAGAATTAAAACATGAAATATAAAAAGTAAACTAATTCATGTATTGACTAACAAGTGGTTAAGCAAATTCTATAATTAAAAAGACTGAAATTAACCCTATCCATCCACCAAATCCTTGTTAAAGAAAACCCAAATTAAAACTATGTTCTACTCTATTTAAAGCTCTGTTTTAAATTTAATTCTAATAGCATAAAATAAAATGCAGTCTAATATCTAATTGCACATGGGGTTAGTCCATGAATTTCAAATTCATTCCTAACTAAAAAATCAACGCATGCTAACACAAGCCTTCATACTAACCTGTAAAAGAGAGTCAAAGCAATTATACTATAACAACAAATTAATTAACAAAATGATAATTCATGTACATGAAATAAAAAGAAACAACTAAACTATAAAATGCATAAACAACATAAAGAACAGTTACCAGACTGTTGTTGCCCCCCCCAGCAAGTCGTGATTACTTCTCAAACGCACACCATGAGTTGAGAAGAATGAATTCACCATTAAAACACAGAAACACAGTTTTATATAACTTGGGCAATGGAAAATGGAAAAAATAAAAGAGAGTCATGTTTTTCTCCAATACACTACGTGTATTACTTCTTAAGCTATTTTTTGACCATCCTAGTAGCATTTATAAGTTTACAGAGCAAGTGGTTGACCACATGAGGGTTGAGGCACTTCTAAATTCAAAAATTTACATTAAATGATGCCCCAACTGCTGAAATGGAGAAAGCCAACAATCAGACTATTTAACAACCAAAATTGAGTTGTCGGGAGTTTAGTAGCTGGAGCGGGAAAGCATGAACAAAAACCATGTTCTCAATTCGCCCATCACTATCTGCCAATACCATAACCACCAATTCACCCATCGTTTTTGTATAGGACGTAATGTTGGATGTAGTGTCGGATCAGGTACTGGATCAAATGCTAGAATGAGTGTCAGACTGAGTGTTGGAAGCATAAACGTGATGTGTTTATTCCTTGTAACACCAAAAAACATGAATCATATCCTTAAAAGAACAAAAACATGATGAATTGTACTCAATATTATCATTAAACACGAATCATACATACCTAGTGTAGATCATACCATTTTAGCATAAAATTCTTCAAAAAGCTCCTTCAAAACATGAAAAATAGATATGTACATTCAGAAAAATGTGTCTAATAATTGTCATAAATTGATCATATCTCGGGCCCAACATTACCCCCACACTTATTATTTTGTAGGTCCCACTGCAAAGAAAAAGAAGTTACCCCTCGTGACTAGGCTTGCTGAGGAGGATCATCTTTGGAAGCCTCTCCTTCTTGCTGTGAAGACTTTGCCTTGTGCATCTTGTGTTTCTTTAGCCGTGCTCTAAGGATGCGGTTGGATTTGTTCATCTCATCAACCAACCATTGAAGGTATTTAACCTTTGCTTGGAGGACTGCATTATCATGATGAAGGTGTGCGTCTATTGTCTTCCTTTCTTCCAACTGTTGGAGAAGCTGATGGTTTTATTTTTGTAGCTTCTCAATGGCTAGGGAAGAATCGATGATCTTTGAGGAAGGATTAGATCCTTTGAGGGATGTCGAAAATCTATCAATTTTAGGATCTAGAGTAGGCATGGGTGAAGTAGGAGTTATTGGGGATTGGTAAGGAGAGGTAGGCTCTTATTTTGTCTTTCATAGTGGCTCTAATCCATCTGCATAAACTTCCCTAAGTCTCTTGTGAGGGCTCTCAAGATCAGAGGACACTTGGACAGGATCTGAAGCAGGCATGGGTTTTGAATAAGGTTTGTTTCTTGTGCTTCGGGTACTCTTTCGAAAGGGTCCTTTACCAAATTGATTGGCCCCCCACCTATTTGTGGGAACGATGGGAAAGTCTTGCTGAATTATTTCTTGAATATTTTTAGGTATAGGATCAACAGAGATTGAAGGCATTGGAGAGTTAACAGTAGGCTTCTTTTGGTCCTTTCTCTTGGTCTTTTTACTCGATGAAGAAGTAGGGATATCAACAAGATTTTTGTATTTTTCTGGCAAAGAGAGGGTTTGTACAAGGGGGTTTGGATTTCTTGGAGAGCAAGCCTTGGATGGAGAGATAGTTCTTAGGCTAAGTGTCTTTTTGCCGGTCTTAATTGTCAAGTGAGGGTTTGAAAATTGGTAGATAAAAGCATCCCAAGTTTGCCCATGTTTCTCTAGTTTGGATAGAACATGGAGTTTGATCAAGCCATGTTGAAAGAGACTATTGTGGGCGTTAGTCACATTCTTCCTCACTTGAGAGGACATCTTCTCCAAGATTTTTAGAAAATAGAAGGGGAAGTTCAAAGATTTGTTGAACAGAAAATGAGTCAACAATCTAAAATGAAAATCTTTGAAAGTGGAGTATATACCTTTGCATGTAATAAAACTTGTGATGAGGATGAGAGGTTTGATAAATTCCACCTTTATCCACTCCCTAATACATCCTTTTTCTCTTGAACTGTTCTCAAATTTGGGCTTAAAATCCCTATTATAACTTGAGCGTGACAATTGGTGGTTTTTGAACCATCTATCTCCCATTCTTGGGAGCTTTGTAGCTACAAAAATGGATTATTTTGAGACTTAAAAGGAAAGAGACCCCACCTGTGTTGTTTTCCAATCGAAACCAACGGAAAATTGCATGGAGAGGCTGTCATCGTGGCCCTGCAAGTTAGACAAAAATGGCCCCCAGCTTGCATGCAAAAATACCTCTCTACATTGTGAAAATTCAAGAATAGAAAAGAGATATGCATAGGAAGAGGGTTCGTACCTCCTAGGCATTGTGGTAGAGGCGGAATTCACTAGGCAAGGGTGCAAATAGGCCAAGAGATGGCACGAATTGGGCATGGTCTAAGCATGACTTGAACAGGGGAAGAAATGGCAGAGGTTGGGAGTGATTTCTTAACGCAGGGAAGAGAAAATGGCAAGGGAGAATGGAGATAATGGTTGCCCAGCCTAATTTTGAATGCACCTATAGTGGAGTAGGTTGCACACATGTGCACACGGGCTGCCATGTGTGGAAAATTTGAATTTGGAGGCTCATTTTTGGGGGAAATGTAATGATGTGCAGTTAGATCAATGTCCAACTCTTTTGACTTGGACATTTGATCATGAACATATAAAGCATATTCAATCAATTGCATGCAACCAATTTAATTGAATGTAATTGAGTTCTGGTTACCTGGAATCTAGGACAATTATTGGTGTATAATTCATATGGGACTTCATTCGGGACCTCATACGACATTTCATATCGCACCTTATATGATACTTCATACGGTACCTCTGTGTTAAGTATATTTGCACTTCTTATAATGGATAGTCTACAAATTTGAAGTGTTTTTTACAATCACAGTGGTAAATGAGCAAAGGCAGAATGTGCCATTGTTGTTGATTTTTCCACCATGCTCACTCAAGCCTTTTGCATATGAAATATAATGTCAAACCTGCAATGGACATGTTATAGAAGGTAAAAACATGTATTGTCAAACCTACAATGTACAACTTGTAATGAAAGATAAACTGATAAAGAGTGGTCTGTTAAGTATATGTTCAGTAATTTATAGCACATGGGAGTTTAGTACTTCAAAAATAAAATGACTATTAATGTAATAACCTGTATCATGGAAATAATACAAAAATTCTTGCAAAGATTTATTTCTCTAGGAAATGATCATTTGTCATCTCATGAACCCCTCCCCCACACCTAAGTATTGTGACACCTCACCATCAAAAGTATAGGAAACCAGTAAGTATCCCCCAATAGACGGAGATTTATAGTATGTCAAGTGTAAAGTTAAAATTTCACAGATTGGTCTGACAAGATGGTTAGAATATGGCCCCACCTATAGGATAAAAGATCTTAGATATAGATAAGAAGAGGTAGGCAAGAGAGTTTCAAGATAGTCTTAGAGTTATTTCCCAATGGCAAGTTTATGGAGTTCATTAACTGTAGCTTAAACACACATACTTCATGTCAGCTTTGTCTGCAAGTAATGTTGTACATCAGGACAAGTTTAAATTTATTATTTATTTTTGTTAGATTACCATCCTCACTAGGTAGAATGCACCATTGCGAGCAAGCCTGTTCAATACTCTGGCGGGTTTACATAGTCATACCACAGGCTAGTACCCGCTGCCAACATACCTATTCAATATCCTGACCGGTTAGCCTCCTACACCCTCAGAGACTGGCCCTCCATATTTTAAGATTTTAGTATAAGATTTCTTTATGCAACAAGATAGGGGAACAACTATGAAAATGACTTTTTCTTTCTTTTTTCATTTGGGATGGTATTTATTCTAGAGGATGAATTTCTGTTATATTACTTAGTGATTTTCCCAATGTAAGGGGTACTTAAGCGAACGTGGCCTATCTAAAGATATGATATAATCAAGATATTTAGTGTGTAGTGGATGGTACCATTGAGAAAGAACAAAAAGGTATGTCTAGGCTCAACTTACTTTCTTCCTTTGTAGTTATTGTGATTTTTCCATGATTAACTGCTAATTAGACCTCCTTGTTACTCTTTGATAAAGACACTTGACTCACTTACTCAGGTTTCCTAGAAAAAATGTATGAGTGACCTCTAGGCTTGATAGTTATGGTGTCACTTCCTTATACGGTGGTGAAGAGTTTCAAGAGAAACTGCTTTAGAATGCCTAAAAATGAGAATTCTTGCAAAAATATGGATAGTTATAGTAAGTCAATATTCATTTGATGCTTTAGCATACACAAAATTCAAGTGTAACAATTTTTGAAGAAAGATCCTTGAAATTGTGTACTCCTGGTGAAATAAATACTTACAGAAATCTCTAGAATTGCCTTATTAACAAAATTCAAAACTATTTACATATATATAGTAGGAAATTCAGAAGAAATTTCAAGAACATGGGGGGGACTTCCCCATCTGCTAAGGAAAATTCTTTGTTAGTTGAAATGACCCATAGAAAATCCTCTCTGGAAATGGGCTTATGATAAAATTTAAGTCGGTGTGCATTTACCACAAAGGAGACTTGTCCATCATCAATTGTTTTAATTTTTATAGCTCCATTGTCATATACAGTGTCAACCTCGTAAGGGCCCAACCACCGAGTGATGAGTTTTCCTTTGAAGGTTTTGAATCATGAATCAAACGATAGAGCCCAATCACCAGGTTGGAAGTGCTTCTTCTTTATAAACTTGTCATGCCACCTGCTCCTCTGGTTTTGGACTAATATTGTTCGTTGGATGGCATCTTGCCTGATTTAATTCAACTCATTCAATTGTAGGGCGTGTTGCTTCTAAGCTTCATCCAGGTTCAATCCTAATTCTGTGGCAATACGGAAGGTCCTTACTTGTAATTTTATTGGTAAAAGTACTTGTTTTCCATACACTACCTCATACGAGGTATGCCCAATGGTATTTCTCCAAGTGGTCCAGTATGCCCACAAAGATTCTGGTAGCATATCAACCCAGTTCCAATGATGTAACTAAAAAATATTGGTCAATATGGCTTCCAGAACTTTGTTTGTGGATTCTACCTGACCATTGGCATGCAGGTGATATGGAGAAGATTTACAATGTTTAATCCCATATTTCTCTGTTAGCTCTTTCATCAGCTTGGAAGTGAATTGAGTGCCTTGGTTGGTAACAATTTCACAAGGGACATCAAAGCAGGTAAATATGTATTCATAGATAAATTCGATAACAGACTTCTTTGTATCCCTGAATAGGGATTTTTCCTCTACTCACTTGGTGACATAGTCTGTACAAACCAAAATATAGTTCTTCCTATGGGACATGGGTGAAATTGGTACTACAAAATCGAGGGCCCATTTTTCTAAGGGTTCTATCATAACTTGGGCACGCAAACTAATTTTCTCAGCTGACATAGTTGTCCCTATCCTTTGGCAACTATCACAACTTCTAACATACTTGGAAACATATTTGAAAATGCTAGGTCTATAGTAACCCGAATGTAACAACTTATATGTTGTACGTTTTTCAGAAAAATGGCCACCACATGGTCCATCATGACAACTTTGTAGTATTTCAGGTACCGCGTACTCTCGAACACATCTACGAATAATCAAATCAGGACCTGTGCGAAAAATATCATGACCAACTGAAGAGTAATTAGCACTTTGTGTAATAATTTTCCTCTTTTCATGAGGTGACAAATGAGATGGTAACTTCCTAGTAGCCAGATAGTTTTCCATATGTACAAACCATGGGTATTGATAGAAAGGGAAAAAAGGTGCTCGTTTGGGAAACTATCATCTACAGGGATATCATCATCCTCATTTTTTATTCGGGAAAGAAAATTATCTACTGCATTATCTTTACCAAGTCGGTCAAGAATAGTGATATTAAACTCTTGCAATAACGAAAGCAACCTGGTCACTCGACCATTAGTTATGGGTTTATTCATGAGGAATCTAATGGCAGAATGATCGGTATGTACAAATACTTCATAACATGTAATGTAATGATGAAACTTGTTAATAGCATGAACAACTGCCAATAATTCTTTCTCGGTGACTGTGTAGTTTAAATCGGCAGGGGGCAAGTTCTTGCTCACAAAATAAATGGCATAGGACTGTTGGTCCTCTTTCTGCCCTAATACCCCTCCTATTGCAGTGTCGGAGGCATCAATGGATATATGAAATGGGAGATTCCAATTGGGCCCTCTAAGAACTGGTGCCACAGACAACTTAGTTTTCAAGGTCTCAAAAGCAATTTGACACTGCTCAATCCAAACAAAATTAACATCTTTTATTAGTAATCCAAACATAGGTGCAACAATCTTTGTAAAATTTTCAATAAACCATCGGTAATATCTGGCATGTCCAAGAAATCTTCTCACCTCTTTCTGAGTCTTGGGGGGTGGAAGTCTGACGATGACCTCAATTTTTGCAGGATCGACTTTTATCCCTTCAGATGAAACATGATGTCCTAGAACCACTCCCTCAGTTAACAACATTTTGCATTTTTCATGACTTAGAGATAGGTTCATTTCCTGGCATCTGATGAGGACATTTTCTAAGTTGTCTGAGGCTTCCTGGTAAGTGTTACCATAAAATGTGAAGTCATCCATGTAGACCTCCACACAATCATGAATAATATCGACAAATGTCCCTAATACTTCTCGTTGAAATGTGTCAGGATCATTACACAATCCAAATGGTAAGACCCTATAGGCATAGGTGCCCTAAGGACAAGTAAAGGTAGTATTGTCTTGGTCCTCGGGTGCTATAAGAATATGATTGTACCCGCTATACCCATATAGAAAGGAAAAATACTTCTTTTCAGACAAGGTATCTAGAACTTGGTCAATGAAAGGGAGAGGAAAGTAGTCTTTCAGAGTGGCTTTGTTGAGTTCCTGAAAATCAACACATATTATCCATTTCCCAGTCACTTTCTTTGGAACCACTACAAGCGAGGATACCCACTTACTATCAGAGATGGGATAAATGAATCTGACATTTAACAACTTTTGGATCTCCTCCTTGACTATATCTTTAAGTGTTGGGTTCATCCTTCTCTGTGGTTTCCTAACAGGTGTTACTTCCCCCTGGGTATATATGTGATGGATGCATGTGTCGAGGTTTATACCCTTCATGTCAGTGTATTCGCAAGCAATTTCTCTTGATTGTTCTTTAAGTATATCTACTAATTGTTTCTTTTGGTTTGCATCTAGCCCGAAGTATATATGTAAACATTTTCCTGGACTAATCTCGTAGGGCATACTATAAGACATGGTAGACTCATCTATCTCGAAAATAAAAGATTTCGAAGACAAAATGGATGGCTCTAATTTTTCTTGAAATTCTTCACCAAACATGTACTCAAATTGGGAAAAAGACTGTGGAAAATACACACATGTGATAGTAGAAATAAACTAGTTTAGTACATTTTTTATTGTGTTCTCCTGAAGTGCCCATGCATGTTCACTTGGAAATACAGGTTCTTCCCAGTCCTCATTCTCATATGGAAATTCAAGCCACCATATATTCTCCATAATAGGTTGAGTTGGAGGGTAAATGGTGATCTTCTAGACATAGATACCATTTGATATGGTCATTTCCCCTTCTATACAACCAATAAATGCATTGGTTATGGCTCACCAAGGTCTTCCCAAAATGACAGGATGGCGTTTGGCATGATCCTTTGAGTGAATGAAAAGAAAATCTATGGGGTACTCCCATGAGGCTAAAGTAACCATGATATCATCTAAAATTCTTTCAGGTATAACCCTAGTTTTATCTGCTAATTCAAAAATGGTTGGGGTAGGCCGAAGAAGAGGCTGTAACTGTAATTGTTCCGAGGTAGTATCATTCATAACATTGATGGATTCCCCTAGTTCTATGACAGTGTTTCCAATGGAGACCTCATTAATAGTTATAGTCACTACAGGGTTTCCTAGGTTCCCATATTTTGCTAGTTTTGGCTTCTCTGATATGTATTGGGAAAGTCCTCCTATCAAGCGTACTGTAGGGGGATATTTTTTATTCCTACTTGGCTTCTTAATACACAATTATTTGAATACCTTACTGTAGATTGGAATGTCTTTAATGGCTTGAAGCAGGAGAATCTTGACACAAATATTTTTCAATTCATTCAAAATGTCAAATTTCGGTTGGGTAGGTTTCTCAATTACCAATCAGTCTGGATAAGGAGGGACCTTCATAATTTGTGAAGGTTCATTTTGGGGAAGCTTGGGTTCTTGATTCTTAAGGATAATAATATATTCCCACCTAGTGTCATCTCTGGGTTGTTTGGTGGTTTCTTCTTCTTCTTCTTCCTGGATGAGTACTGAGGGTCCTTGCCCCTCCAGAATTGTCCTGATCTTAGTGGAATTTCCTGTAATGGAACAAGAGTGATAACATATGTCGGGAAGGCTTGCATCTCAACATTGTGAAGAGGTTCAGGGGGCTTATTATTGGGATTCGACACTGGTTGTTATGATAATATATTTGGTCTCGGGGAGCTTGCATTTTGATATTGTAGCGGTTGTTGTTGTGGAATAGGAGGTAAAGGTTATGGAACAAAACCTGGCAGAAGATGTGGAGTGTTCTGTGGGAACTAAGGATAATGATGGTTGGACATAGGGATAGGTGGATCTTGAGGGTTTCCTTGGTTATGCCCTCCTCTCCATCCTTGAAAGAAATTATGTTGGTAGTGAGTAGACCGTTGTTTCCAACTTGGTGAGTTCCACTATTGTTGTTGATAATAGGGTGGAACTTGAGATTGTAGATCTGAGTATGTGAGTTGTTTCCTAGGCTTCCATGGCCTCCTAGGTGCATAATAAGACTCCCCAGGATCTCCACTCATATATATGGATATTAAACCAGGCAATGATGGACATTTTTTATTCACATGGTCTTATGTACAGAAGCCACAAACTGAAATGTTATCTAATGGGAATTCCCTTGAGGAATGCTTCCTCCTGCATCTTGGGCAATATATGCTCATTTCTACATTTTCCTCCTCTTGTTTCTTTTTTATTTTTAGGGTTTCCAACTGGGAACCTATTGTTCTTAAGATATTTGTTTTGAAGTTTCCCAAAAGGTTCCCTATCTCTTCTCTCATAATACCACCCGAACAAATTGGTTTTAAGCTTCTATTATAAGGGTCCCAAACATTCTTTCCTATTTTGGCTCTACTCCTTGAGTAATTTTTACACATTTCACATATATCAGAAAATGGTTTTTGGGATATGTCACCTGATTCCATCACGTTAAGAATCTATAGATATTCTTCGGAAATTCCCTTAAGGAAAAGAGCCCTAATTGCATCCTCTGGGAGGTCATGGTATTTTGACTTCTAGGAAATATAACCAAATCTTTCCCTACAATCTTTGAGGGTGTCGTCTTCTAATTGTTGGATTTTAAAGATGTCATTATGAGACTCTTTGGTCTTGCAGTAGTCTTGGTACTTCTTAAGAAAGATGTATTTCATGGCTTACCAAGACCTAATACTGGATTCTCCCAACCCCATGAACCATCTTAGTGCAGATTCTTTGAGGGTGGCAGGAAAGAGTTTTAGTTTCTGAGCATCTTGTACATAGTTGTAGCTCCTACACAAGATGTTAAATTCAAATAGGAAGGTGTATGGATCTTCATTGTTTTAACCATAAAAGGTAGGTAGTGCTGAGAGAGGAATATTCTTCATGTTGACATTTGGAGTGGTGTCCAAAATATGAAACTTGAAGGTAGGTTCGGTTTGGTTTCCAGTTTCTTATTCCTCCCTGTGTCTTACATTGATATGGTCCTCCTGATCATCCATATTGGCTTGGTTTCCAAAAAGAGAGTACCTAGGTGGTTTTATCTTTGAAGAGAACAAGTTTTCCCTTTGATGGAAAGGTCTTCCTGTGGATTGGATGTCTGGGACTCTACTCGAGTTGGTCGAGACTATTGATGCCAAAGTTTTTGTGTCAGTTTGAGAGATAATGACATTGGTTGAACTACCAAACACAATATTCACCTGTTCAGGGTCTATGATGTCTTCAAAATTAGGATCTCCTAGTGGTGGTGCAAAAGCAAAGGTTCTATTGTTTGGTTCTACGGAAGGCTCGAGTGGTCTTGTCTCCTATCCAAATATAATTGATGCTTCAATTTCTTGTTCTATAGTGCCCCCTGTGATAGTCTCTTCAGAGACTAACTTAGCTCTTTGAGTTGAGCTAGCTCCTTTTTTTGGGTATCGGTCTGCAGATTTTGTAAGTGGAACATCCCTTCCCCCAAAACGGTCGGAAGGAACCTTGGTTGAAAGGTCTGATTTATATTTAATGTATCTACCTTTTGGATCTCTAGGTCTATTCATGAAAGAAATAAAAAACAAAAGAAAAAACTACCATTTGTTTTCTAGGTCTATTCATGAAAGAAAACAAAAAGAAAACTACTATTGTGGTTGGGGGAGCCTGGAATAACAGATGTGCAGGTTCTTACCTCTCGTCTTAAAGTTCCCCGCCACCAATCTAATGCTAAGGTCTAGGAATGATCTATTTCCTAACTAATTCCTACCTTCAGACAACTCCCCAACAACGGTGCCAAAAATGATGGGTGTTCTATATGCAATAAAAACACACTAAAAACCCTCAATTAAATTGTCAACCCAGGGTAAGTAAACTTAGAGTTGTAGCAAAATATATGCCAAGGTAGAAGGGTTGGTAGTAGTATAGTCTAACTAAGAAAGTGGCTATCTAAGGGTTAATCTATTCAAGCAAAGCTATCTAATGATCAAACCCTACTAAGAAACTTGAAACTATGTAACTTAATTACGTTTGGGCCAAGGATTGATGGATAGTTCTAAGAAAGCAAGTAAAAACCCTATGTAAAGAAAACTAGTTCATAACGATAAGAAAAAACAACTATTAAGCATAACAATAAGCAAATCACAAAAGCAAACTATTTTAACTTTCCAACCTACATTCAATGAGAAACTATCCTATGAAAGAAAGTAAATAAACAAGAAAGCAATTGTTCTACTAAAGCAAGCAAACAAGAACAACTAGCTAACCTATTAAAGAAAGTAAACAAAACAACTAAGTAACCTATTAGATCAAGTAAACAAAACAACTAACAAACCTATTAAAGCAAGTAAACAACTAACTACTCTAAGATAACTTCTACTGCAAGTAATCTAATAAAAAATTCTCATTGAAAAACTATCTAGCCTAAGAGGAAAGTGGACTCTATTCTTAATTCAGATTTCAAAACTATTTCTAATTCATGAAAGGAAATCTATTTAATTGAAAGAAAGAAAGAACTAACAACGAACCTTTAATCTATGATAAGCAAACTGCTCTCTAACCTATCAAAGAAAAAGACTATCTATCCTACAACAACAATAGAACTATATTCTGATCTATGAAAGAAACGAACTATATCTTCTGATCTATGAAAGCATGAAACTAGATCTTTTAACCTATGAAAGAAAGAAAACTATCTTTTAACCTATGAAAACAAGAAAACTATCTTTTAACCTATGAAAACTCAAATATAGTGTTGTTGGTTGTGTGAATGTCTTCGGTGTCGTATTATATCTCAATGGCACTTGACAAAAAATGATAATTCAAGTGGTATAAGCTCAATATTGATCTCAATAGCAAAGTGAAAGGTATGGATTAAACAATCTAATGAGAATTTAGCCATTACGGAAATAATATTAATTACCCTGCATATTCATGAGTTAACCATCAACAATATAATGAGATCATAATTGTACTTCTATACTATGTAAGAAAACTTCATACTAAATTCAATCATTAACTAAGAAATATAATTGCAATCTAATTCTAAGAAAGAAATTACATAAAATGAAACTATGCTATATCTATTCTAACAATTGAAAGTGCAATAAGAAGAATGCTTGAAAACATAATTAAAACATGACATATAAAAATTAAACTAATGCATGTATTCACTAACAACTGGTTAAGCAAATTCTACAATTAAAAAGACTAAAATTAACCCTATCCATCCACCAAATCCTTGTTAAAGAAAACCCAAATTAAAACTATGTTCTGTACTCTATTTAAAACTGTGTTTTAAATTTAATTCTAACGACATAAAATAAAACACAGTCTAATGTCTAATTGAACATGGGGTTAGACTATGAATTTGAAAATTTGTTCCTAACTACAAAATCAACGCATGCTAACACAATCCTTCATACTAACCTGCAGAAGAGAGTCAAAACAATTAAACTATAACAACAAATTAATTAACAAAATGATAATGCATGTATAGGAAATAAAAAGAAACAACTAAACTATAAAATGCATAAACAACATAAAGAACAGCTACCAGACTGTTGGTGCCCCCCCCCAGCAAGTCGTGGTTACTTCTCAAACACACACCACGAGTTCAGCAAAATGAATTCAATATTAAAATGCAGAAACACAGTTTTATATAACTTTGGCAATGGAAAATGGAAAAAATAAAAGAGAGTCATTTTTTTCTCCAATATACTACTCCTATTGCTTATTAAGCTATTGTCCAACCATCCTAGTGGAATTTATAAGTTTACAGACCAAGTGGTCAACCACAGGAGGGTCAAACCACTTCTAAATTTGACAATTTACATTGAATAATGCCCCAACTGCTGAAACGGAGAGAGTCAATAATCGCCATGTTTAACAACCAAAATTGAGTTGTCGAGAGTTTAGTAGTTGGAGGGGGCAAGCATGAACAAAACCCACGTTCCTGATTCACCCATCACTAGTCACCAATACCATAACCTCCAATTCGCCCATTAATTTTGTGTAGGAGGTGATGTTGGACGTAGTGTCGGATCAGGTACTAGATCGAATGCTGGAATGAGTGTCGACTGAGTGTTGGAAGCAGAAACATGATGCGTTTTTTCCCTGCAACAACAAAAAATGTGAATGAGATCCTTGAAAGAAACAAAACATGATGAATTATAATCAATATTATCATTAAACACGAATCATACATACCTAGTGTAGATCATACTGTTTTAGCATAAAATTCTTCAAAAATATCCTTCAAAACATGAAAAACACATATGTACATTGGACAAAAAGTGTCTAATAATTGTCATAAATTGATCATATCTCGAGCCCAACACCTCTTTAGCATTTCTCGGATATAATTGGTTTGAGAAATAAAAATTCCTTGTTTGGTTTGATGTATTAGAAGACCAAGAAAGAAGGATAGTTCTCCAAGTAATGCCATTTCAAATTCATTATGCATGTCCTTTGCAAATTTTTGCCTTAACATGTCATTAGTACTTCCAAATATAATATCATCAACATAAACTTCAATTAATAAAATACTATCTTGAGTTACCTTGATGTAGATATTGATGTATGCAGTTCCTTTTCTGAACCCTGATTGTTGTAGATATTTATCCAGTCTAGACTACCATGCTCTAGGAGCCTTTTTTAGACCATGCAAGGCCTTCTTTAATTTACACACATAATTTGCATTCTATGACAACTGAAATCCTTCTGGTTGTTCAATGTAGACTTCTTATTCAAGTTCCCCATTCAGAAAAGATGATTTTACGTCCATCTGATGCACTTTAATATTTTTGGATCATGCATAAGCTAAAAGCAATCGAATTGTTTCCATTCTCGAAACTGGGGAAAATTTCTTTTCAAATTCGATTCCTTCAACTTGTGCATATCCTTTACATACCAATATACCTTTGTTCCTTGTAACATGTCCATATTCATTCAATTTATTCTTATATACCCACTTTGTGTAGATCACATTATTATCCTTTGGTCTTGGAACCAATTCCCAAGTGTCATTTTTTTCTATTTGATCCAATTCTTCATCTATAGACTTATTCCAAAATTCATCCTTGTTGGCCTCTTCAAAACAGTCTGTTTCAATAGTAGATGGGAGTGTTAGGTGCATTTGTTCTGGTGAACGAATTCTTCTTCTATTCTCAACTCTTTCATCTTTGTTTCTAATAATCTGATCTGGAGGATGATTCTTCTGTACTCATCTTCTATCTGGCTTTAGAGACACTTGTTGAACTTGTTGTTCTACTTCTGTTGGATTCTCTTCATCTTACTCTTCTACTTATTTTTCATCTTTTGCTTCTTCTTCATAAATTTGTTGCATTGATTCATTTTCTTCTTCCTTTAACTCTTGTTTACCTATTTCATCAATTGTTACATTGATTCTTTCCACAATTTTGTTCAATCTCAGGTTGTAACACTTGTATGATTTCCTTGTACTTGAGTAACCAACAAGTACTCATTTGTCCACACGAGAGTCAAATTTTCTCATTCTTCCATCTTCTCTTTTGATGTAGCATTTGCTTCCAAAAACTCTGAAGTGCTTCACATTCACTAGTCTTCCTTTCCATAGCTTGTAGGGAGTTTTTTCAGTGTTGTTTTTTAGAATTACTTTGTTTTGAATGTGAACTATTGTATGCACTTCCTGTTTCCAAAAGATATCAGTCAATTTGGAATCAATTAGCATTGTTTGAGCCATTTCCTGTACTATCATGTTCTTTCTTTCAACAACTCCATTTTGTTGAGGTGTCCTAGCAACAAAGAATTTCTTTTTTATTCCATGCCCTCTGCAGTAGTCCATAAATTCCTTTGAAGTGAACTCTCCTCCATTATCATATCTCAATCACTTTATTTTTGAATCCATTTAATTTTCAACCATTTCCTTGTAGACCTTGAACTTTTCAAAATATTATGACCTATTCCTAAGAAAGAAAACTGCAGTCATTCTTGTATTATCATCAACTAATAACATAAAGTATTTCTCACCTTTTAAACCCTTTCTTGTAGTTTGTACAACTAGATTAGTATGCACAATTTCCAGTGGTCTTGTTATTTAATATTCCTTTGATTTGAACCGAGTATTTATTTGATTTCCTTGTTGACAATGCTTGCATAAAGTGTTGGTTGGTTTCGTGATCTGGGGAATTTCTCTAACTGCGTCCCTTTTGATGAATTTGACAAGGTTATCAAAATGTATGTGACCCATTCCTCTATGTCATACCCAACTTTAATATTCCTTTCCTATGAAACACTTTTCATTTCCAAATTCACCTAATACATATATGTTGCTTGAAGTTCTCGCGGCTTTTGCAATTAATTTTCCTGAACCTTCTTTTCTTATCTCTCACTTTTGCGAATTGAAAGTAACTTTATGAACTTGGTCACACATTTAAATCACACTTAGAAGATTATGTTTCATATTTTCTACTAGTAGAACATTTTATTTCTTGGTATTCTTGTTCCCAATTCTAATTGTGCCTTTTCCAATGATTTTAGTTGAATCATCATTTCCGAAGGAGACTGGTCCATCTCTTTCCTTTCTTACTATAAGAAACCTATCTCTATCACCTATCATGTGTTTTGAATAACCATTGTCAACATACCAACCACGTTTCTTCTTCTTATCTTGTAGAGAAAGTGTGCATTCTTCATTTCTATATTGATTCTTCTTTATTATCCATGTCCTTTTCTGAGGTTCATGTTTGTGATTGTTATTGTTTTGTTGTGGTTCTCTAGAAGGGACTGTCATTCTGCAATCTTTTTCCATGTGTCCAAATTTGTTACATTTTAAGCATTCCACTTTGGTGCTCAAAGATTCAAACATGTTGTAACTTATCCTATTTGTTTCACTGGGCCTTCTTGGATAACCCTTTTGTGTATGACTTTCAAAGTTGTTTATGTTCATGTTGTTAGCTCTGCAATTCATAGCTTTATGTCCAAAATTATTACATGCATAACATAAACCAAAAAAGATAGTTTGATACCTAGGACTTGAAGATCTTCTGAAAGGAGGTACTCTTATGAATCCATCTACTTCCTCAGGCCTATCTGTTTCTATCGGACATTGATTTTGAAATCCAAATCTTCTCAGTGGAGGAGTGTCCCTATAATTTTGTTTATAGACCTTCCTATCCCCTTTGATTGTTTCAACATAGATATTTGGTATCTTTCTTGTTCTGTTGTTTTGGAGCTTGATCTCTTTTCTGTATGATTGTATCCAAGTTCAGACTTGTCATGATGAGGTTTTTGACTGCTAATAATGTCATTCAAAACTTTTGAGTTGTCTTGCACATTTTTCTTTTGAAGATCCTTTCTTAGTGTGGAAATCTCTGCTTCCAAGTTTCCAATGATCCTATCTCTTCCTTCTAGCTATTATTTGATTTCTTCTTTAATTCTTTTATCTTCTTCAATTTGAACCTTCAAATTTTATATCATTTGTTCTAGTTCCTGAGTGTCTTCTTTATTGTCTAGTTATGTTTGTAGTTTCTTGTTTTTCTTCTTTTCTCTTATGATAACTTGTATGGAACACAACGATTATTCTCAGTAGTCAACTTCTGCCTCTTCATATTCTTCTTCGGCCTCTTCATATTCTTCTTCGGCTTCTTCATATTCTTCTTTGTAGTCTTATTTATCAGAGTCTTCTACTTCCATGAATAGAACTCTTTTTGTCTCACTGTCACTGACTTCATCTTCATCTAGTGATGAGATGTCTTCTTTGGTGCATACGATTTTCTTGAAAAAATTCTTTGTGGTTCTTTTTCATTTGGTATTTGAGTAACCTTCATCATTTCTCTTTTTCTTATGATGAAATTTGTTAGGAAAATGACCAATATCATCATAATTAAAACAAATCAAAGGAAGATTACGTCTATACCCGTTGTTGGTTCCCTTGTTCAATCTTCTGACGAAATTGGTTGCTTCTTCATCATCTTTCGAGACATCATTGTTGCTGCTATGTTCTTTTTCTTTTTTCTTTCCCTTTTGTTTTGACCTTTTGGATGCTTTGAAGGCTACTTCTTTTATATTTGGATTTTTATATTCAGTTCTCATTTCATATGTTGTGAATGTTCCATGTAGTTCATCCATGCTTATTGAGTTTATATCTTCTCTTTCTTCTAGTGTTGATATCTTAGGGTCAAATCTTATAGGAAGAAATCTTAGTACCTTTCGAACAATTACAGATTCTTTGATTTCTTCTCCCAATCACATGATTGCATTTACTATTTCATCGAATCATAAAAAGTAAGCTACAGTATTCTCATTTTCCTTCATCTTTAGTTGTTCGAACTTACCTCTGTAATTTTTGAAGCTTTTTTTCTTTGACTTTTGAATCTCCTTCATAAATATTTCGAAGTGTGTCCCAAATATGTTTAGCGGATTTACAATGTGCAACTTTGGTGAATACCGATTCTCCAATACCAATCATAAGTGTGTTTGTGGCTTTGGAATTATTCTGACCGAGTTTCATTTCTTTGTCATTCGTCAGAGGAACTGTTGGGACTGTGTATCCATCTACAATTGATTATCAAATTTCAAATCCATGTGCCTGTATATATGTCTTCATCCTTATTCTCCAAAATGAATACTTTTGTCCATCAAACTATGGTATTCCATTTGTATACATGTTGTTTCTCTCCATGATCTACCTTTTAGTGGTTAAACTAATTTCTGAAGGAACCGACTCTGATACCAGTTGTTGGATTACTG